>JZKD02S2104544.1:285833-298642 GCA_000966675.3 Picea glauca
TATATATATATATATATATATATATATATATATATATATATATATATATATATGCATTGTTGGGTTTTTACACCTAATCTTTATAGATGTTGTCTAATTGTTCTACATAAAAATGGATTCAACATGCTAAAACACCCATGGGGGAGTAGGGTATTTACACCTAATCTTTATAGGCGTTGTCTAAATCTTCTAAGAAATGGATTTTTAACACGAAAATGTACAAAAATAATCACTTAAATATTTCTCAGTCTCAACCCCTCCCATGAGATATGAATATATATATATATATACACACACAAACTTATATACACAAACAACATGAGTGGGTCTAATGGTTAGGAACATGTGTTTTTCTTTGAAGATCACAAGTTTAAATCTAGAGGAGAGTAGATATTTTCACCTAATCATTAGAGAGAGAGAGAGATTGAAGTATTAATAGAACGATAAATGATTAATATCATCCTTATAGGGAAAACTAAATATGTAATTTTTGCCATTGTTCCTTCCCACTGCGCGAGAGTGTTTAGATTAATGAATTCGGCGTTTTACCCGTCAGGGTAGAGAGGGCCTACCTTCAATAAGGACAATGCAGTGGGGCACTAGTACTCTATGGAAGAAAGTCTTCCATAGGAAGGGCCTTACGCTTACTCAAATTAGATCTCTCCAATAAAAGGATTAATCTTTCGAATGTTGGTCAAACAAAGAAAGTGAAGACTGGTCGGGAGGAGTTCATTTACAAGTCCCACCAATTGATTGATAGCCGAGATCAAGGATAGTTGGGCTAGAGAAGAAGGATTATTAGGGTTGAGCATTAGCATTTGTCCTGGTGAATAGACTATAGGTGTGAGATACCTCATTTATCCCATTTAGAAGCTATATGAGTGTTTGTGTAATCTTATAGAATGTTATACAATGTTTTTTCTTCATGATTGTTTAACCTTCATCTCAGTAGAAAAAATATTATTGTATTTTTGTTGAATCTGGTCATTTCCTCTGTATATTTTGATTTACAAAACTGTTCAAACAAACATATTTTATACACACAATTTGTGCAAACAAACATATTTTATACACATAATTCCTAATTAAGAAGGATGCAATGTTGACTTGTCTGTTGTCCATATCCTCTGACTTACAAAACTTTGTGAATTCGACATATTTTGTACACACAGTTTGACATATGGAATCCATAGTCAACTGAATAACCTAATAAGCTCATATCAAATTAGAATTTCTGTATTATTCAACGAATCGAATCATATTCCCAAATTTTCAATTTTTTTGGGCCAATTCGACCGAATTTGGTAACTATGCCTAACACATGATCTTTATCTACATCTGGTAAAAGGAAACATCTGTTGTATCCCTGACTGGGGATCTCCTGTTGGAAATTTAATTGTATCTATGGAAATGGGTGCTACTGCTATCAACTGTGATACTTTTTCTATTGTGAGTTATGAACTTGGTGATGATGCTTCTCCTCTGGATCATGCTTTTAAATAGAAGAGGGTCAATTGTTGCTACCTCCTTACCTCTTTTGCTTGGATATACATTGAAATATTAATTTCTAGTTGGATCAAACTTAAAATGTCTCCCTTAGCATGAAACACAAGGCAAGAATGAGGCATTTTAATTTTAATCAAGAAACAAAATGCACAAGGTGAGAGATTTTTCCCTTTATTGCTCATTAGTGAGTCATTCTATAACGTTTAGTAAAATTCCAACTTTCATTGAATGAAAATTATAGTTTTCTCCCCTTTGTAGCCTTTGAAAACAAAACCAATGTTTGTTTTATTCTGAAATTTCCTAAATATTCAATTTTTATAGTTTGGTTAGGTTTCATAGCTTGGTCACTCTTTGGCTTTTGTGTAGTGGGAGTGACACATTTTCCAATTTCTTTTACTCTCCCCTCATACTTGCATAAAAAAAATGCAATCTTGTTTTACAAAAACACATCTCATTTCATCCAAAATGTGAAAAAAAAACACATGTATGCCAAGCAATGGAAAGCCAAAACCTTCTACAAAAGAAGAGGTGATCAGTTGATGAAAATTCATGAGAGAGTCCGCAATTTATAGGATCAAGGAGGCCCAAAAAACAACTAATCTTAGTTGGGCAATAGAAATAATCAAAAGTTGTCATGTGTTCAGAAATGGATACAGTTTAAACAAACACACTAACACCCCCCGTAAGAAAAACGTGGGAAGGAGCAAAGAAAAACAAAGTTGGATCCAACAACAAGGCTTTATAAGGTACCCATGTACAAACTATCATAATTGGAGAAAAGAAAAAAAATCGGTAGGAAAGAAATCCTCCCCGAAAGAGAGAATACATCATAAACAAAAAGTGAAGGTAGGAGAACTCAATATGACCCCCCAAGGACAAATTCCTTCACCCCAAGCATCGTTCATAACTGAAGAAAACGAGGGGATGGCAAAGGTTTATTGAAGATGTCAACAACCTTCTCTTCAATAGGCAAGTACTCCAAGTGAAGAACACCAACATGGATGGGTTGTTGAATAAAGTGCATGGGAATATCAATCTTCTTTGTCCTTTGATGATCAACTGGGTTGTGGGAGATGTGAATGGCACTCTGATTATCACACCAAAAAGTAGTGGGATGATCCTATGAAATGACAAACTATGTCAATAGTTGTGGAAGCTAAAGGAATTCTTGACTAGCAAGAACATCAACATGATACTCAATCTCTACACATGATAATGAAATTGTTGATTTCTTTTTACAACACCAAGAAATAGGAACCCAAGAAGATACAGAAATCATGAAGTGGACTTTCAATCATCAATGGAACCAACCCAATAAGAATTAGTGAAACCCTCAAGATGAGAAGCACCCGAGGTGCATTGAATGCCAAACTTGGTAGAGCCCTGAATATACTTGAGAATGTGCTTAGCTACCTTCTAGTGAATCTCATGAGGATTTTGAGAACCGATATACAAGCCCAATTGCCAAGGATATGTTAGGACGTTTAGAGTCAAATACAATAGACTCCCAACTATTTGTTGATACAACAATGGATTTAATCGTGATGAAGAGAAACTAGTAGAAAGAGTGACACTTCACTCGAATGGAGTAGGTGTCGACTTACAATCAACCATGCCAAAGCATTGAATTAAGTCAAGGGCATAATTCTTCTAAAACATAAATATTCCTTCTAAAGATTGAAGAACCTGCAGACCAAGAAAATAGTGCAGAATACCAAGATCTGTCATCAAATTGTTCCATCAATGTTTGTTGAACATTCTAAATCAAGGATGAAGAACTCCTTGCGATGATCAAGTCATCTACATACAAAAACATAATCAGGAGATCAATGCCCTGTCTTCTAGTGTAAATAGTAGGATCATAATGACAATGTTTGAACCCTGAAGTGATAAAAGAACTTTCCATCTTCTCATACCAAGCTCTTTCCATCTTCTCATACCAAGCTCGGGGCGCTTGTTTGAAACCATACAATGAACATCAAATCCTGCATATATGAGAAGAATCTTACACAAATCCAAGATTATACTCTATGTATATTTCCTCTTGTAAATCCCCATTCAAAAAGGAACTCTTCACATCCATCTAGTAAGTTGGTCAGCCTTGAAAGGAAGCAAGAGAAACACAAGACGTATTTGTTTTCACCCAAAGTTTTGGATTCATTTCGCATGCGTGCAAAATGAAGTTGTGCGTGATCATTTCAATTTTTGCACACACCTATAATAATGCATGAAGAATGACAAGAAGTGTGCACTGGATCAAGTTTTGATATTGTGCACCAATCTTAAAAGTTTACCAAGCACGCACTGATCCAATTTTTTTCATTTGCATCAGAAATCAAGAAAATGTCCCCCGAAATCAAAAAAGGAATCATCAGGAAATCTCCCCAAATGATTACTGCCAACAACACAAGGGAACATGGGATAGTCAGAGGATGAGATGACCAGAAAGTTATGATTGTCTTGATGAAAAAATCCTATGTAGAGCGCTGGTAGGTACTAGAAGCATGTGAGACAATTTATCAATAGAGCGAGTGGACCAAAGAAGAGAGAGACAAAGCTCCCAAACATAAGAAATATATAAAAGGAATCAGTGATATTAGGAATAGAGTTAGTCGGCTGGTTAGTTAGACAATAGATAATCAAAGAGTTTGATACAGTTGTAGAAGATCCATTGAGTTGATCTATGTCAATATCACTCTGAGCCTTTTTTATGCTACAATGCTTCTGAATATAAGTATGGGTCTATCACATGTTTGATGTTTTGAAAGGATGCACATAGCGCAGTGTAATATAACTATGGGGAATTATATGTAGAAGACGTGAGATTTGGTTATTGTTGAGCATAGTGTGCTTAATGTATTTATTTTTGATGATGGAATAGTCCCGGTAATAAATACGTGACGATTATGATCTATCATGTGTCTATCATGTGTTATTTGGATATGTTTGTGTATTGTTTTACTTATTGATGATTTTTAAGTTGATGTTAATGGAATGCATGAACTTCATCCCAAATGGACCTTTTTATGTTTATCCTTTCATCCATGTCATAATAACTTATGGTATCTATGCTCCTCCATGCATATTGGGTGATACCTTCCTCGACCTCAGTTGAGGATTGATATGTCAGTGCTTTGGGGATTTTGTTGGTAAAATATGGACAAACCCTGTGTCTAAACCCCCCAATGTGAGGAAGGACATGTGAAAGAATGAAACAACCCCAAAAATGGCTCTATTGTTGGGACTTGAAAGTATTGTATTGGATGATGAAGGCAAGAGATGAGGTGGTATCCATCTCGAGAGGAAATTCAAGATGAGTTAACTGCAAAAGAGCATTAGTTTTCCCAACAAGAAACTCAAGTTCTAAGAGTGAATGTAAGGAAATTGATCGATAGGTATCTTTACACTAATATTCATGAGTTCTTCTTTGAAAAATTTCCTTGTTTGTTGTATGAATGGATGAAAAGGAAAACAACTACCAATTTGACTTTGTGGCCTTTAGAACCCATGGTTTGAGATAAACCCACACTCGATAGATTTAAGGTGTTGGAAAATAAGTGGACTTGGGCCATTTATTTCTAGTTTGCTCGGGTAAAGGAGGGATATATAATTGATTTTGTGGTGGAGTACACTGATTCTTTCAGTGATGCTGAAAGAAAGTTTGCGGAAGGTTCAAGGAAACAAATGTTACAAGAGATTTTTCTCTCGATTAAGATGTTGTTCATGGAGAAAGGTTTGATGCAAATGTATACCGATAGGCTGATTGAGTAAACCTCCTAGTGATGGAGGGGGGGTCTGCCAAAATGAGAGAAATGAGGTAGGAGTTGGATCCTTAGAGGAGAATCCAAAAAATGTTGATATGAGGTGAGGAATGGAATGGACCTAGAAGAGAAGAGGAGAAAAAGAGTCAAGAGATATGCAAAGAGTTGAAATAAGAAGGAAAGTAGAGAAAAGGAGTGGTAGAGAGCTAGCGAGGGGAATGCAATGTGAGGTTGGGTTCAAGATCAAGAGAAAAGAGACCAGACCATGTGGAAGTACGAAAGAGTGTGATGTACTAGAGAGGAGAAAAAATGAGGATAGGCCCACAAAGAGGCATGGAATTGAGGATAGGGTATCCAGTGGGAATACCAGTAGTAGTAGTAGTAGTAGTAGAAGTAGTGGTAGTAGAAAGAGGGGCCGGAGAGGTGAAGTTCAAACCCCTTGGATATTTCAGAGTTTTATAGCTTTAGAGGAAGATAGGGTACAGATTTGTGGTGCGCTAGAAGGAAAGGAAGATATGGCACAAATTTGTGGTGCACTGGAAGGAGAGGAAAATAGGGTGTATATTTATGGTGTGATAGAAGATGAGGAAGATAGAGCACACATTTGTGGTGTGCAAATAGAAGATGGAGCCTCTCCTAGTCGTGGGGGAGACGTATTGGCAATTTTAGTAGGAAGCTTTGTAGGTCACCTCATAAGAAATTTTAGAAGAAGATGGACTTAACCCCCTTTGTACCAACCCCTTTATGCATTTTTAATCAAGGATAAATAATAATAGATAGTGAGGAAATTACCATGGAAGAAATTGAAGAAGAAAGATTATAAGAAGATAGAAGAGAAGAATAAGGAGAAATCAATGATACTTCACCAACAGAAGTATTGGTATTGACAAATCAACCCCTTAATAGCCGAATAGGAGGATTTAGTGCATGCTTTAAGATGGAGAATAAGGACAATATCTTGAGGTTTCCCGTGTTCCATGGAATGGGTAGAGATGATGCAAAACAACATTGGTTCACCTGTGAAGCAATATGGTCTATGAATAGAATCATAGACGAGGCAAACAAGATCACATAGCTGGAAATTACATTTATAGATAGAGCCTTGATGTGTTATATGAAGTACAAAGACACTGCGTCAATGGGACAAGCGAGGCCCTTGATAGAAATTAAGCAATATTTTCTTAGAGAATTCCAGAAACCTAAATCAGAGACTCAATATATCACGAAGATAAATGATATTAAGCAGAAGGAAGAATAAACCGCGTGGGATTATGACTAGCGGTTGAAGATTTTATTGGATAGGATGACATTCCAAATTCAGGACGTGCAACATAGAGAATGGTTTATCGTGGGGTTGCTCCTCCATATTCAAGTCTCGATCACCCTATAGAAGGTGACGACTTAGGAAAAGGAAGTCAAAATTATGATGTGCCTGGAAGCTACATCAGGAGGGGCAAAGACATTGGTAGGAATGGCGCAGGTGTAGTCACAATTTCCCAACTTGATTATGGGATTGAAGGACATGGAAAAGACTAAAGTCATGCACAAGAACATATGGTATACCACATGACCCTCTAAAGGGTATCACAAGGACGAGTGCCCTATAATTCCAAATTATGTGGCGATGGGCGAGTCGAGTCCATTTCCATCTGGACAAACATAATGGTGCAAGATATGTATATAATGGGGCCATGTACCACCCTGCTCCCCAACTTTTTATAAGTATCAAACAACGAACCATACTCCATTTTATAAGTTCTATAAATTTGTGGGGCATGATTTCAATAATTTCTGGTCACTCCAGATAATGAAAGATAATACTCGTTATGCATTCTGGGTATAGGAAGAGAGAAAGGGAGGTCAGCATGGTGGTGTTGAAAGAGGTGAATACTAAGGTAGTCCCATAGGTGGATATGGGCATGATCGTGGATGTGGATATGGAGGAAGGGGAGGTACACCCCCCACTTGTTTCAATTATGGAGAAATTGGTCATGTGTCAAGGTTTTGTACCAAACCACATGTGCTTTGCCCATACTGCTACAATCTCAAGCATGTCATCTAATATCGTCCTGACTTGCTGAAAATTTGGGAAGACAAAAAGGTCAACTGCAAAATGGTGCATGCGGAGCTGCACAAGAATAAGAACAAGAATAAGAACAAGAATTTGAAGGTCAATGTTCAAGTAGTAACCCAAGGAGGAGTGAATATAGGAGCATACGTTGAGAATGGTGAAGGCTTGGGTCAGAATCTAGAGGGAAAGATCAACAAGGCAACCCTTCCCCCTCCTAAGTTTGATGTTTCCCATCAAAAATAATTTATGTGCAATGCATAGAGAGCCATGGAAGAATAAAGGGCATGTGAAGAGTTGCAATGCACGACTCAAATCTCACTTGAGGAAGATTAGATTCGAGAAGAAGTGCAATGGGTGACACAAATATTGCTTGAGGAAGTGTGGATCCATGAAAAAGTACAATGGGTGACGCAAAATCCATTGGAAGAGGCTCATGCATGTGAAGAACTACAACATGCGATACAATGGTATTTGGAGGAATATCATGTGCACAAAGAGATTCAACGCAAAATGAAAAATTCATTGGAAGAATCAAGCATATAGAACAATCTACAAGGCATTGAGCATAAATCAATTGAAGAACAACACTTGGAGGAATTGAAGCACACAACATGCATGAAACTTTGTAGGACTTATCTTGCATAACAGACATCAACGACCAAGTAAGTACTTTCTTACATTGTTTTTTGTGATTTCTTAAAGATATGGATTTTGCACATAAGTTGACACATATATTAGAAACCTCCATGAAGGAATGGGGGGTGGAAGAAATCATATCAACCCCCCTACCAAAAAGAGATTTGTGTCAATTCAGGAAGAAAAATCACACTGGCCAGGAGTTCAAGATGACAAGAAAACTTGGTGGTTATGGTATGGATGGAGTCATGTTGGATCTAGGGTTTGATGTCAATATTCTGACGAAGATGTCCTAGGAGGTGATGGGTAAAAAAAATTTGTTCTATTCTCCCATCCAACTAAGTTTTTCAAATAAATACAAGATCTATCCTATAGTGATCCAGAATTGGATTCAAGAGCTTGATCGGGCTCAGAAAGGCCTAAAAATAAAATTCTCAGAATGACTTCAAAATGGATGTGTGCATAGGCCTTGATGATAGAAACCTAATGCAACTTGAATGAGCTAAAACAACCGTTGTATTCTCCAGATATCATGATCTGTTCATTTGGCCAAATAATTAAAAAGTCAATAGTCAACAGTCCAAAAAGTCAATACTGACGTCAACATGATGTCATCATGTTGATGTAGCAGTGTTTGGAGGTGACACGTGGAAGTTGGTCATACAACTGATATGGCAGGGTACAATTGGATGCTTACCTAGAAGGTACAGGTGGAACAATCCTAGAGTGACACATGTTGCCACTACAAGGGTGACACGTGGCATGCTCGTACGACGTACGTACGAAACGTCGTAGACAGTGACTTGGAAAGTGTGGTGATTGGGTAGACAACTAGACCAATAGGTGATTGACACATGGAATTGTATTTGGCGAATGGTGAGGTGCCACGTGGCCTAACCATGGGATTCCATGTGGCACCCCTTTATCGATTATTGGTTGGAAAAAATATTTGTAGTTTGTGTGATTTGAACCCACGACTTCTTGCTGGGCTAGTGACTTGGCAAGGTCGAGTCTACCAAGCCACCTGTCATCGGTGCTTATTATGTATACGACCGAAATAACATTTAAGTTGTAATTTGTGTGTTATCAGCAGAGGTTAGGGTTGGGGCTAGGCCCCATCCCCCGATGTAACCATGTGACTACACCATAGAACCACGACATATACCCTTTGGCGTGCGACTGTAAATGATTACTCCAGCCCCGGTTACATGTTACCACATGGCCACTAGTCAAACAACTAGGCACTCCATTCCAGGATAGGTGATAGATGCAAGGGCCAAGGAATAAGGCACAACTGATTCCATATGACTTGGGGCGGTGACCAACAGCTCGGTGTGCCGATCGGCCCTCGGTTCCTTTTGAAGCACCAAGCGACGAAAAGTTGCGGAGGAGGGGCCAACGTGCAACCCCTAGGGGGATGGCACTTGGCCACATGATACCATGTGACTATGTAAAAGGGACACGTGCCCAATACATAAGGGATTATCCTAATATATTTTCAAAAATGGGTTTTTCACTATATAATAATGATTTTTCATTGATTTTTACAACAATTTTGGATATCTTTTGCCCTTTTGGGGGGATATTGGGCCCCTTTTGAGGCCAGATCTTGGGGAGAAGTCGGGAGGTTGTTACCAATTAAGATCTATATAAAACAAGGCTTCTTGGATCCAAGAGAGGACATTCAGAGTAGGTTTATGATGAAGATTTTCCAAGCCAAAGAAATTTTTATGCAGGGAAGTTGTTGAGGAGTGCACTTTTGCAGGCCATTTCTGGGAGTTCCAGTCATCTGTTTTCAGTGTCGTTTATTTTGTTGGGTTCTATAGATTTGGTAGAATAAGACCAAATCAATTTTGTAACATTTTGGAATTGTTTTTATGTACTTTTAAATCTTTGAACAAAAATAAGAAAGCCTCACCCACTGAGACAAAGGCTCGGAGATGTAGGCAAGATTGCCAAACTCCGTTATCACTTTGGTGTTCTATGGTTTGTTGTTCTTATTGTTTTATTTCATATATGTATATGTGAATATGGTTGTGATGTTTCTTCTATAATTATTCCTCTTTCATTTAGCTTCCTAAATGGTTAATAAACACATGCATAATAACTCAACCATTGTCGTATAAAAAATCTTTTCGGATCAAGTGGTATCAGAGGGAGTTGATGTTTGGATTTGAGTTTTGCATGATTACCAAGGAAAAGATACTTTGTGGTGAAGGTGATCTTGTTGAAGAGAATCCATTGATTGGATTGAGAAAGAGAACTTATCAAAGAGAGAATATGGCATCAGAAGAGGGACTTTCTCAGGATGAGAAAGAGTTTCGAAAAACTTTCTTTTCCATGTCGGAGATGATGAAGGTTTTCTATGAAGATTACTTGGAATGGAAGAGACCAAATATGGGTGAATATTCAAATGGAAAAAGTGAAGAAGGAGAGGATCCTCCTGAAATTCCTCCTTCACTACCATCTTCACCTCCTTCTTCTCCTTCTTCTTCAAGTTCAATATCTAAATCTACTGCAAAGAAACATGTTCATAAAAATAAGAATGAAATCCCTTTAATAAAACTTGATGCTAAATTCTAATTACCCATATATGATGGTGAAGTTAATGCAGAGAGACTTGACAATTAGGTCAAGAAGATGGAGGTTTGTTGCAATGTACAACAAATCAAGGATGAGGCAACTCAAATCAAGTTGGCATCACTTAGAATTGCAGGCACAACACTCATCTAGTGGAAAAAAAATTTGCAAAATGGCACACAACAAGTGGGTAATCTATTTCCATCATGACAAAGTTTTATTTCTGCACTTAGAAAGCAATTATATCCTTTGGGTTATAAAGAGAAAGCGTTAATTGAATGACAAGCTCTTAAACTAATAAAAGGACAAACACTGCAAGAATACATAGATGACTTTCATAAAATGGCATTGATGTTAGATATTCCTTTACATACCCAAGAAACTCTTATGAAGTATATAGGAGGTCTACCTGCACATATTCAAAATACTGTATTCATGTTTGGACCAACTAATCTTGATGAGGTTTCTATTCAAGCGACATACATTGAAGAAGGGAAAACAAGTGTTGGTGTATTAGGGGAATCATCTTTAAGGAAAGAGGGTAAAAGAACGTGGAATGGAAAGAATTCAAATTCATTGTCTAGAAAAGAAGATAAGCCCTCTTGGAAGCATTGCAAGAAAGAGGGGCATGATGAGGACCATTGTTGGCAATTGCATCCCGAGAAGAGACTGAAGTGTTTCAAGGAAAATGAAGGGAGGAAAATAGTTGTGGAAATAACGCGACCCACAGACTTGGGATCGGATTCAGGTGACGAATATAAAGTCTCATTGGTTTGTATGACATATAAAGTTGGTGAAGGATTTGATTGTAGAAGTAAATTGTTTCACATAAGGGTCATCATGAGGCACACTAAGGTAGACACATTGATAGATAGTGGATCTCAGTCTAACTTAATTTTTGAGGAATTGGTTAAGCAATTGGGATTAAAATCACATCTGCATCATAATCCTTACACACTTAAATGGATAAGAAACAATCATCAATTGCACATAACAAATAAGTGCACATTAAAATTTTCAACTTCATCTAAGTTTGTGGAAGATTTAACATGTGATGTGGTGCCACTAAGTGAATGTGGAATGGTCTTGGGTAGTCCATACATGTATGATCATAAAGCAATCTTATACAAGGCAAAGAATCAATGTTAATCCCTAATATTGGCTCATTACCCCTTAATTAGGGCATATTATATTAGTAATGTTATTTTATTTATGTCGGCTTTATTCCATTAGTTGTAATTATACCTCCTAGTCTCCTATATATACCAAGGAGACATTTTCCTTTGGAATCATCTTGTACTTGAACAATTAAGTGGGGTAAAAGGAGGTTTCCACCTCGAAGAGGATTATTATCTGAAATTATCTCTTTTTCAAGGCATTGAGTACTTTTTTAGAGGTTTTTCTATGCTATATTGATATTTGGTTCTTAACGTATGGTATCAGACCTCAAGGTCTTGGGGTTTCGCTGCTACAACTAAGACACCTTGGAATTTTTTCTATAACGCTTTTTATACAACATTTCAGAAGAAACGACTTGGATTATATTTAGTAGACATATCAAGGTACATTGGGTTAACATTTCATCTCCTGAGGCCTTATACTTTCGTATATACAGCCTGTACAAGATAGGGTTCTGGAATCATCCTGAAATGAGTCATTGCAGAGTTTTCACTATAAAAACTTTTATGTAACATTTCAAAACCTGAAATATGGAGGTTATTCACAAAAATTAGTAAGTTATCTATGGTAAAATGGTCATCTTCTGGGTCATCTTAAATTTGTATATACACCCTATGTAAGATAGAGTATCTGACTAGTCCTATTGACTAGTATCAAGAAGGTGTTCCAGGTAAAACAATCATAACTTATTCCTAGAGTATCCAAATTGAGTGGGACTAGTTTCATTGGATCGTGGACAGTCTGTAGTATTTCTGGTACGAGTTTCATACTTTTATAAGAATAATTATTTTCAGGGCACGCTATACAAGTGAGATATCCTGGAAAGGCCAAAAATCGACAAGTTGTGGGGAAGTTACCATAAATTCCACTTGGCACATCAAATTTTGATTAGACCTATGGCATTGCAGAGAAGAAATATCAGATAACTACATAAAATAATTTTTCATACCCAGAAGGGCCTAAAATTGGGAGATACAATAGAAGAAAGATTGTCTAGCAGAACCACCTCAAAATCAAGGTTCAAAAGTGATACTTGGCCAACATGCCACCCAAAAAGGGAACTTCTACACCAAATA
>JZKD02S2104544.1:301135-339426 GCA_000966675.3 Picea glauca
GACCCCGGGTCTTTTACAACCATTATCCATCCCAAGTCAGCGTTGGGAGGAGGTTTCCATGGATTTCATCACAGGGTTACCGAAGTCTGAAGGAAAGAGTATCATCATGGTGATTTTTGATAGACTGACCAAGTACGCACACTTTTGTGCACTCTCTCATCCATTCAAAGCTATTACAGTTTCCACAGCATTCATGGAGATAGTTCAAAATCTACACAACATCCCAAATATTATTGTAAGTGATAGAGATCCAATCTTCACTGGACATTTTTGGACAGAATTATTTTCTTGTTTGGGTACTCAATTGGCTCATAGCTCATCCTATCATCCTCAATATGATGGACAAATCGAGATAGTAAACAAATGTCTGGAAGGCTACCTTCGTTGCTTTGTATCTGATAAACAAACACAATGGTTCATATGGTTACCCTTGGCAGAATGGTGGCATAATAATTCCTTTCATACCGCAACAGAAATGACACCATTTATGGCACTTTATGGATACCAACCTCCTTCCATCACTTCTTCTCTAAAATAAAAATCTAAGCTTCAAGCAGTGGAAGATCACATCGAGAATCAACAACAAGTTCTCCCAATCTTAAAGGACAACATGAACATAGCACATAATCGCATGAAACAACAAGCAGATCAACATCGTAGTGAAATAAGTTTTGAAGTAGGGGATTGGGTGTTTTTAATACTACAACCATACAAACAGATGTCCCTCAAGAAAGACAATAAGGATAATAAATTATCGCCAAAGTACTATGGGCCTTATAAGGTGTTGCAAAAGATTGGTTCTATGGCATACAAATTGGATTTGCCTACATCTTCACGAGTACACCAAGTTTTCCATGTTTCATGCTTAAAGAAGGTTATAGGCGACAAGATTCTAGTTCAAACTATATTGCTAGAACTTAACGAGGAAGGAAAAATCATATTGGATCTTGAAGCCATCATTGACACAAGAATTCGCCAACTGAGGAATAGATCCATTTCAAAGTATCTCATTAAATGGAGGAAACCATCGGCTAAAGATTCCACTTGGGAAGATGAGTCTTTTATACAGAAGCATCCAAAGTTACTCAAGTGTTGCAGACAAAACTTGTCTCAAGGGGAGGGACATGTTAAGCCCTAATATTGACTCATTACCCCTTAATTGGGGCATATTACATTAGTAATGTTATTTTATTTATGTTAGCTTTATTCCATTAGTTTTAATTATACCTCCTAGTCTCCTATATATACAAAGGAGACATTTTCATTTGGAATCATCTTGTACTTGAACAATTAAGTGGTTTAAAAGGAGGTTTCCCCCTCAAAGAGGCTTATTATCTGAAATTATCTATTTTTCAAGGCATTGAGTACTTTTTCTGAGGTTTTTCTATGCTATATTGATATTTGGTTCTTAACAATCAATAACATTTAACCAAAGCAGGTCAAGAATATGTGGTTCATTCTCATCATGTAAAGGAAAATAAAACTCTTCAAACTATCGAACAATTAAGAAAGGCATCTCATGCAAGAAACACACCTATAATTATTTCAAATCATTAATCAATCTTAAGAAAGAACAAGAGATGATTGTAGAATGGAAAATTAATCATAGTTTGCTTCAAGATAAGCTAATGTCATGCAAATATTAAAAACATATCAGCTCATTTGCAGACATATTTTTGATACTATAATTAATAATTTTGTCTACATGGATGATAGTGGCTTCAATAAGATGTGAAAGGGTACAAATGGCTAACAATATGTTGTCAGTTATCATGATTGTTTTAAAGTTGATCTTGATGAGACAAGTGCACAGGATAGAGTTCAAAGATAGAGAACAAGTCAGGTGGCCTATCCCAAGCTTGATGAATGGTCAGTAACCTTTTGGGGACCAAAAGGTCTTTAGTGGGGAGTTGTGATCCAGAATTGGATCCAGGAGCTTGATGGGGCTAAAAAAGGCCTGAAAAGAAAAATTCTTAGAATGGCTTCAAAACAAATGTCTATGTAGTCCTTGTCAATACCAACCTAACACAACTTGAACAGGCTCAACCAGACGTCATATGATCCAGATATCATGATTTTTTCATTTTTCCAAATAAGTAAAAAGTCAACAAGCCAAAAAGTCAATGCTAATGTCAACATGACATCATGATGAAGTCATCTTGTTGACGTGGCAGCATCTGGAGGTGACAGATGGTAGCTATTGATACAACTGACATGGCAGGGTACAGTTGGATTTTGATGTGGTAGGTATAGGTGGAACAATCTAGGAGTGGCACGTGTCACCATTACAAGGGTGACATGTGGCATGCCCGTATGACATATGTACAACACGTGGAAGATAGTGACTGGGAAGACAACCAGACCAATAGGTAATTGGCACGTTGCATTATATTCGATGAATGGTGAGGTGCCACATGAAACCCCTTTACTAGTTATTGGCTAGAAAAATTATTTTGAGTTTGTGGGATTTGAACCCATGACCTCTGTCCGAGCTAGTGACATGGCAGGGTCGGGTCTACCAACCTGCCTGTAGTTGGTTCTTATTATGTATATGGCCAAAATAACATTTAAGTTGTAATGTGTGTGCTATTGGTGAAGGTTATGGATGGGGCTAGGCCCCATCCCCCGACACGAAACCATGTGATTAAACCATAGAACCACGCCATATACCATTTGGCGCATGGTTGTAAATGATTACTCCAGCCCCGGTTACATGTTACCACATGAACACTAGTCAAACAACTAGGCACTCCACTCCAGGATAGGTGATGGATGAGGGGGACAAGAAATAGGGCACAACTGATGCCATATGACTCGGGGTGGTGACTAGTAGTTGGGTGCGTCGATTATCCCTCAGCTCCTTTTGAAGTGCCATATGACCAAGAGTCGCGGAGGAGGGGCCAACACACAACCCCTAGGGAGTTGGCGCTTGGCCACATGATACCATGTGACTATGTAAAAGGGGTGTGTGCCCAGGACAGAGGGGATTATCCCAATATATTTGTAAAAATGGGTTGTTCACTATATAATAGTGATTTTTCATTGATTTTTGTAGTAGTTTTGGAGATTTTTGGCCCTTTTTGGGGGATATTGGGTCCTTTTTGAGGCCATATCTTGGGGAGAAGTTGGGATGTTGTTACCAGATTTAGATATATATAAACCATGGGTTCTTGAAGCCAAGAGAAGACATTCAGAGCAGGTTTATGCTAAAGATTTTCCAAACCAAAGCCATTTTTATGCAGGGAAGTTGTTGAGGAGTGCACCTTTGTAGGCCATTTCTGGGAGCTCCGATCATCTGATTTCATTGTTGTTTCTTTTGTTGGGTTCTAGAGATCTGGTAGAACAAGACCATATCAGTTTTGTAACCTTTTGGTACTACTGTGATGTACTTTTAAAGATTTGAACAAAAATAAGAAAGCCTCACCCACTGAGACAAAGGCCCGAAGACGTAGGCAAGATTGTTGAACTCCGTTATCACTTTGGTGTTCTATGGTTTGTTGTTCTTCTTGTTTTATTTTAGATATGTATATGTGCATATGGATGTGATGTTTATTCTATAATTCTTCCTCTTTCATTCAACTTCCTAAATGGTTAATAAACACATTCATAATAACTCAACCATTGTTGTATAAAATATCTTTTCGGATCATATAGGATGACTAGAGAAAGTGGAAGTGAATATAGAAAGGGTCGAAAAAAGGTTGACTTTGAGGTAATAGAGATTATGGATGGATATAACTTTTATCCTACATTACTTGGAATTTATTGGGCCTTTGACAACATTGTGGTGAAGAATTTAAAGAAAAAGAAAATGTCATTTGATATGGACACCCTGCAAATGGTCGCACCTCTAGAACCTCATGAAGGGGACATATACAATATTGACCTGGTGGATGAGGATGTGTGAAGTTATGGGATTGATAATATCTATAAGATCATTGAGTATAGGGAGGATTTCATCAACCCCACCACAAATAGAGATCTGAGATGGTGAAGTATCAAGTCTTATGACATGGATTCTGAAGATGCCATGGGAAGATGGCAGTAGAACATATATGAAGTGTCAACAAGAAGGTGCACACATATTTCTGTATAAATGCACAAAAAATATTTTTGATCCCACCATCTCAATGGTTCAGAATCAGTGGAAACACTTATTTCATGGATACAGACCATTATGACACATCAGAAGAATTGTGCTCTCAATACCATACTCATAGGAATTCATGCATGATAGTGGATTGGGCACTGAGAACATTATCATGAATGGATGACTATCAAGGATTCTATGCAGGAAAGGTTCAAACCCAATACAAATATTCGTCACTACATGTGTTATTATGAATGGAACTGTATAGCCAGCCATCAGATGCACCACAGATACATACAAGCCCCGTGAGGGCTACTCAGGAAGAAGATTTCTCTCTCGGAACCTAGGGATTCCAAGGTATGTGGAAAGATTTCATATGTGCAAGAGATGCATCTCACTATAAAGACTATAGTAGAAGATAGAATATTGGCTCGGTCCCTCATAACTAACCCCATTGGGGAAACATACAAATTCCATAAGAATAATATAGTTAGGAATACTCAATGGATGAAATAGGTGCAATGGATATAGGTAAAGAGAAATTGCAGCCCACCAGTGGTCTCCACAACTAAGTAACCAAGGGGAACCCAATCAAGGTGCATAAGAAACATGCATGACGCCCCTGAAGAATCATACTTGTTCATGTATGGAGATGTCCCTGTCACCATCAAGGCTCAATGGTCCCATTCTTCTCTCGAATTAATATAGTGACATGTTCGTTATACACTTCATGAAGGAAATAATAATTGTCTAGTCTCTCAACAATAATTGCTACGAACCCCCCAAAATTTATGCACATTTTGCAGTTACATTAGTGAACATGTGACATTAATCCACGCATATTGCTACATTTCACAGAGCTCAAAATGTTGGAAAAAGAGGCTAACGCCACTTTTTAGCATTTTGATATTAATGAGATGACTGAGTTATTATACATTTGATTGACTTGGAGAATAATAACATTTACTCCCATCCCACCCCCTAGTTGTTTCATAGTATCCATTTGGAAAATTTTCATTCTTAAACTTAATGCATCCCAACTTAGTGTTGATTTTTCTCCATCAATAAAAGGGGGTAAACATTGTATTCGAAAGGGAACAATAGTAGTAGATGCGAGTTGAAATATCAACATTTATTTCTTAGTAGTAACTTTCCACTAGAACCTCAGAAAAATAATTCCCATGGCTTCGGAAAGAATAACACATGGCCAAAATCGATCAATTGTCATCGTAGAATGACAAGTAGTAAATCCAACATTACTGTGCCATGTGAGATTCATAGGTTCCAAGACAGGAAGAGTGCAGGATGTTCAGTTCACCAATTATAATGTCCATGAACCTAAGCAACTCCCCACCTTGTCCTTTCACTATTATACCTGCACTTTTCAAAATACAAATGGTAAGTCATTAGTGATCACCCAAGAGTGGCCGAAAACCCTTAGACAATTCGACATTATCTGTAACATCCCCATCCACCAACAGGCCAGGCAATGCCACAACTTGAACACTTTACTTAGCTCAACTAACACTGATACCAATTTGTAATGTCCCCGGCCACCGAAAAACAAGTCGGGCAATGCCATAGAGTAACTGACATAGAGCCCCTACCCTCAGTAGGGTCTACTGACCTCTTGGTCTAGGATCGTTCCAATTCTTTGAGTTGAAGCAGCTCTTTGGTCCTTACTGGAACCTCCACGAAATAAAACCATAGGTCATTTTACGAACTCTTCCCGCGCAAACAAGCACTAGGTGCAAGCTCCCCTCACATGAGCATTGAAGGTGACCAAGAGCCTTACCAAAAGGTGCTTTGCAGTTTGCAATTTTGGGTGTTCTATTATGGGCCAACCTTGGCTCTCTTCACTCCCAAGTTTCGATTCTCCAAACCAAGTTCTAACACTAGCTAGATCCTCCCTTAAGCTTCATCAATGTGACCTCCGATTATGAACCGATGCCAATCTCTCAGCACATTTCGCAACTTCATGCTTCACTTTGTCTGAACATTTCTCGTCTCCCTTATTCTGAAACCCTAACTTTTGCTCGCATCATATCAATGTTCCACTACTTCTCGTGATCCAATGGTCTTGATCTCTCCTTCGCGTATCGGGACTTTGTGTTTAATGAAGTTGGACAATGGCTTCCTTCCTTCCTATGATTCCTGAACTTGCGAACTTTTTGGGACCATATATATGATCCATATCCCTCCTTCTATCAACGACTACGATCAAATCATGAACTCAGACTTCACGAGTTCTCATGACTCCTATATTTGACTTCTCGAGTTACGAGTCAACAAAATGTTGATCTCTCGCAATGTGTCCCTTCTCGATGGATGGTCAATATTTCTACGGCTCCTGACTCTTTAGGTATCCTCCTGTGCACTTTCAAAGGGTTAAGCCTCATTCACTTACCTATATATCTAACGAATGTTGGTCCACGTGCTCAGATCCTATGGTCTAGATATGATCTTCTCCTGTGCTCTCTTCTGAGTGTCTAGATGTGAGATTCGATGACCCAGATCTCTTCCTCTATAGTTGATATGATGACTACTATCACTCCTCCTCTTTATCTTTCAATTTCTTCTAAATTTGGAAGAATTGAAATGTTTCAAATGCCTCGACCTTTGAATCCTCTGCGAGCCCAGCTACTTCGGTCTCATCTACGTTCTGAAGACACTCTCTCCTGAGCTTTGGCAATGTAATTTATCCTCGGCCCTAGCGCACACTTGCGCTCTGCATGTGAAATTGTAATACTCCTCCTGAGCTCTCAACTTTCTTAGTCTCTGAGGGACTTGACCCTTATGCATCTTCCAAAATACTTCTGGTACTCTCCTGACATGTTTTGCGCTCAACCTCCTCAAGTTTTGAACTTGAAATAAGTTCTCTCTCTGCACTCGCCTCTGGCTTTCATATGGTTGTCTTTCAACACTTCATCTAAGTGTTGGCTTGATGCACTCCTTGCATAGGTATTACTCCATAGTTTTCAGCAACTCTATAACAACCTCGAGCTTTAACTACTCGGACCTCAAAGGTCTCTATCCATTTTCCTCCTCGAAGGGATGCAAGGGCCCTCTTGGAAACTTCTGCTAAAGCACACCTTGCTGAGCTTACATAGTGTTCAGTAACTCTATGAGTGTCCCTCCTCGACACTTTTCTTCTCTCTAAACTCGAAATAGATTTCTCCTTATTCACTCCTTGCATTTGCTCGATGCCCACCTGGTAGAGCTCTACAGAACCTTCAATAATTTTGTCTCTCTATGCCTTCCTGTGCACAATCTCCCCCCTAGAGTATTTAGTAAATTTTAGGCTCCTCTTGAGTCTACAACTATCTTGGTGTGCCTGCCTGGCACGTTCTCATCTGAACTCGACAGAGAGATTCAGATGCACACTCTTTGAGCTGGCTACAGAACTTCCAACGTTCCGTTGTGCACTCCTTGCACAGCCTAAAGAACCCATAAACAAGTTAACAAACCCACATATAGATAATTATATCTATCCCCGTAGATGGAATATAACATACATCTATGACCTGCATCAATAAGAACATAATGAACATTCATGAGACATATAACCATACACAGGAAATCAAATGCAGGAAACAATGCTCTTTATATTAATCTCAGAATGTCTAATTACAATGGGTGTGAGCTTGGACTACAACAGAGTCTCAAGTCTCTCCTCTTCTTCCTCTCTTCTCTTATAATGTCCCCTAATGAACCTAGATACACATATATTTTTTCAAAAGAGGGGCTCCTCGATCCTTTCCCTCCAAGCTACCTACTCTCATTAATTACATTGAATTACATTCAATGGTTGTCTAGTCTGGATCGGATTGAGATATCATCATCCTTTCAACGTTTAAAGGTGACTCTATGTACATCTTTCACAAAGGCATGGTTTTGTCTCTTCCAGACTTACAAAAATTCAATTGCATTTAATTACAATTCAAAATTTAAAATGAGGGCTAACGCCTCTCCTTCCTTGAATGTGCGCTTGATGTGTTGTCTAGATGGCGCGTTGTTGAGTTGGAGCGATGCTCCTGCATCATGAACATACATATATATATATATATATATATATATATATATATATGTATATGTATGAATTTATAATTAATTTAAAACAAATAACAAAGAATTACTGCTACCATACTGACTCTTGGTGTAATTGACAATAATTCATACATAGATTAATGCAAAAATAATGATAAAAGCATACATATAGTACTCATGGGAAAAACTCATAACATAACAACATATGCAGGCAATATTCATCAATTATAACACATGTACATATACCTAGCGTGTAATTAAACATAGGGATAGGTACTTATCTTTCAATTGAAGTACACCAACTGCATCTAGGCCTTCAACAAACCTCCCAACCTTAGACCACGCTTCTCATCACGCTTAGCAGTGGGCCACCCCTGAGCTCTGACTAAACTCCACCCAGGGCAAGGGAATCCTATACTAGGTTGAGGTTACAGGATATTGCACAGTGCAACTAGAAGGATTCTCTCCAGAATCCTTCTTACGCCCACTACTCACAGACTCTCATTCCCCACATGCTTGTTCCACCTCAGGAATATGCACCTTCATTGTTCCATAGTCCATCGACTGCTCCACTTCCCCTTTCAAGGTCTCAGCAACAGGACAAATTAGGAATTCTCAGAGCTCCATAGCTAGTGCTGGACTCTCTCTAGGAGAAAATATCATCCCAACTAACTCTCTCACCTTGAGAGAGCTTCTCAAAGGCCTAACAACCCGCCTCTTCAACCACGGGCCTAACAAGCCACTTCTTCAACTTAGTTCTAGCAAGATGAGGACAAAAACAAAGTTTCAATATAGCTCAGGGGATGGCAACAACCACAATTCGGTAAGAAACAACACGACTCTGGCAAGTATAGATATGTTCAGATTCATAGGAAAACGAAGGTTAGCTTCACGAGATATTGGTTTCATAGGTGTGTGAAAGATGCAAAGGTCGACAATCGAGCCAAGTGAGTTAGGAGAAGGATCCGATAATGGGAAGTGAACCCCTCCAACAATATGATTTTCTAGCTTAAACTACATGTGCCTGAGCTGACGCATGTCTCCCATGAAGCACATCCCTTTCGATTTGGAAGTCACCCGTCCTCTGAAAGGAACTTAGGATAAAAACATATCCTTCTAATCAACTTTTGGAATAATAATAAATTATTATTCTCTCAGACTTAAGCCCTTAATCTTAGCCTGTCTTTCCAATTCTCAACCCCCTCTCCCTTACCCATCCTAGTGGAGCTTCATCCCCCATCACTCTTTCTTTGTGGTCAATCTACATGTAGTGATGTATAAATTTTATTAATGATCCGCATAATTACATATAAAAAAATCATGCTTATGGCCTTTAACGCCTAGGCTCTCTAGACTAATAACACATAAGCCTATCAACTTATCAACACTTGTGTCACCAAACTACAAACATCAACACATTTCACAGGGTCTTCACCTAGGGTGTTACAATCCCTCCCCTTATTTTTGCAGTGTCCTCGGTGTAATGTATTTACACAACATCAACAAGATTTTCAAAATCTTCAACAATATGTGGGTATTCTACCTGCATAGCATCTTCATGCTCCCATGTCACATCCTCAAGACCGTACCATGTCCATTGTACCTTTACAATCCCTATGGCTCGATTATGAAGGTTTTTTATCTTCCAGTCCAATATGCGCACCGAATTCACCTGCAAGATGCCTTCTTGCTCCACCTAAATCACATTCCAATCAATCACATGATTAGGATCAGGCATATATTTCTTAAGCAATGAAACATGAAACACATTATGTACTTTCATGGACGTAGGAAATGCAAGCATATATGCAACTGTTCCAATCCTTTCTAGGATTTCAAATGGCCCACAATATCTAGTTACCAACTTGGAATAGTTTCCCAGCTTTATGGAAATTTTGTTGGCTTTCACTTTCAAGAAAACATGATCACCCACTTTAAACTCCCTATGGGTTATGTTCTTATCATCATAAAATTTTTCCCTATCTTGGGCAACCTTCAAATTGTTCTTAATATTCAACATTTCCTCTTCCATTTACTTGAGAAACTTTGCCCTAGCCATTTCCCTATTAGCTGGGTTATCCTAGCTTACTGGGGTGTTTCACTTTCTTCCATAAAGTGCTTCAAATGGGCTCATCTTCAGTGATGCTTGATACCCATTGTTTTAGGAAAATTATACCAAGTGTGGGTAGTCTTCTGATTTAGATGGTTTGTCCATCACATACATCCTTAGCATATCTTCTATCACTTGGTTCACCCTTTCTGTTTTTCCATCAGACTCAGGATGATAGGATGTGCTGAAGTTCAGATTCATTCTGAACCCTTTGAATAACCCTTTCCAGAACTTTGAGGTGAATTTTGGGTCTCTAACAAACACAATTGTCTTGGGAATACCATGCAATCATGCTACTTCCCTCATATAGATATCAACAAAATTATCTTCCTTGTGAGTAGTTTTGAATGGAATAAAATGGGCATCTTTCGTAAGCTTATCCACCACCACCATGATAGAATCATGCTTCTTGATGGTTTTGGTCAATCCTGTGATGAAATCCATTGTCACCACTTCCCACTTCCACTCAGAAATGGGTAATGGTTGTAGCAACCCTGTTGGGTGCCTATGCTCAGCCTTGACCTTCTGACACTACATACAGTTGGCGATGTATTCTGCAATTTCCTTCTTCATACCTGGCCAAAAGTGATGGCTCTTGACTGCTTCCACTGTTTTATGATATCCAGGGTGCCCAACATAAGGCACATTATGCATTTATTTCAATATCATATATATCAACTCTTGGGAATTAGGTACATAAATTTTGTTTTTGTACAGGAGTGTTCCATCAACTTCCAATTTATAATCTTCCACTTTCTGTAGCATATTACCTTGTTGTAGCTTTGCTACCAATTCCATGTACTGCAAGTCTGCATTTGCAGCTTCCGAAATTATTCCTTTAATATCAATTTGATACATTTTAATGGTCGTAGCATGTAGTTCATGCACTCTTCTGCTGAGTGCATCAACCACTTTGTTCTCCTTTCCTTTGATATGCTTGATATCAAAGTCATACTCACAAAGTAATTCCAACCATCTACTCTGCCTAGCATTTAAGGTTGGCTAATCAAACCAATACTTCATACCATTATGGTCTGTCCTCAGTTCAAACCTCCTTCCCATGAGGTAGTGTCTCCATTTATTTAGAGTGTGTACAATGGCTGCCAACTCCAAATCATGAGTTGCATAGTTCTTTTCATGATCCTTCAACTTTTTGGATTCATAACATACCATAAACCCATTATGACTGAGGACTCCCCCTAGTCCTTCTTTTCATGCATCTCTACACACTACAAAATCTTCATTCGGATCTGCAATCCTCAGGATTGGAGCACTGGTTAACAACTTCTTCAATTGATGGAAGCTTCTCTCACATTCTTTTGTCCATTGAAATTTCTTCTCCTTCCTTTGCAAGGAAGTGACAGGGTGAGCTATCCTTGAGAACCTTGAAATGAACTTTCTATAGTAGCCATCTATACCGATAAAGGATCTGACTTTTGTCACATTCTTTGAAGTTGACCATTCTCTGATGGCTTCTATCTTCTCAGGATCCACGACTATCCCATCTTTTGAAATGATATGTCCCAAATAATGGATTTTCTTTTGATAGAATGAGCACTTACTCAATTTGGAATATAGTTGGTGCTCTCTTAGCACCTACAAGACCATCCTCATATGTTGTTCATGCTCTTCCTCTGACTTGGAATACACCAGGATGTCATCCAAAAATACTATGACAAACTTGTCTAGATATTTTGTGAATACACCATTCATTAAGCACATGAAAACAACAGGTGCATTTGATAACCCAAATGGAACCGCTGTGAATTCATAATGACCATTCCTTATTCTGAAGGCGGTTTTGTTGATGTATTCATCCTTTATCCTTACCTAGTGGTACCATGGCCTGATATCTATTTTTTAAAATATCTTGGCATCCTTCAACTGATCAAAGAGATCATCGATCCTTTGAAAATGATACTTGTTCTTAATAGTCACTTTGTTCAACTGTCGGAAAAAGATGCACAATCTCAATGTCCCATCTTTCTTTTTCACGAACAAGACCGGAGCACCCGAAGGTGATACACTTGGTCATATATACCCTTCTTCAGAATTTATTCAAGCTACAATTTCATTTCTTTTAGCTCTAGTGTACTCATTCTGTAAGGAGGTTTTGACACCAGAGCTACTCCAGGCATCAGGTTTATAGAGAAATCAATATCTCTCTTCGGGGGTAGTCCATGTGCCTCATGGAATACATCTTCAATATATTTTAATATTGCATAGTATTCAATATTTGACACCTTATCCTTAGGTGCTTCTTCCATATGAGCTGCAACTATTTGACAACCCTTCATGTAACACTTCTTCAGCTGCATTTATGAGATTTCTCTAAAAGTAACTTCCCTTGGGATTCCCTACACTTTCCTTGGGTTTCCTTCCCCATCCATGCAAGTGAATGTCTTGTTATGATAGTCTAAGATGGCATGGAGTTTATCCAACCAATCCATCCCAATTATATATTCATAGGAACCTAAAGGTAATATGTTCAATTTATCCCTTGTGCTCAGTCCATTCATGTCCACTGGACAAGACTTAACCAACTCAACAACCTTTCTCTTGGCTCCTATAGCCAACTGCATTAACCAATATTTTCCATGATTGCTTCTTGGAAAATGAAAAATTTCCACCATTCTAGGATCTATATAACTATGACTATCCCCTGAATCAATTAAAATAGTAAAGGTATGGTTACTGATCATACCTTCAACTTCAATCGTGTGTGATTGAATATCAACTTGCTTGTTGTCCATTGTTTCTTCTTGTTGAATATTGTCGACAACTCTCACTTTGTCATTTCTTTGTGGGCAATCCTTGTACCTATGATTTCCCTTACAACCCCACATTACATAGGTGGTTTATTTGGCATTTACCCACCTACTTTAGCCTTCCTGGGCTCTCTAGAACTTGGTTTTCCTTGAGGGATATTTTTGAAAAATGATGTCTTAGTTTCCTTCTTCCTATGATCCATATTGAATTTCTTCTTGTCTTCCCAAGACTTCTGGAAAGTGGGATTTTATATGTGTTTCTCATATAAGCATTTTGGTCTCCTTATAGTTTCTTCCATAGTTTTAGGATCATCATACTAGATCTTGTCATTGATGGGAGATGGTAGTCCACTCATATACCTTTGAATTTTGATTATCTCATCTTTGATGAAAGGGACATACTTCAACAATTCCTAACACCTTATTTCATATTTATCAATGGTCATGCTACCCATCTTGAGTTCAAATAACTCTTTCATCTTTCTATCATAGTATCTCTTAGTCAAGTATTTATTTTTGAAATACTTATTGAATTCCTTCCAAGTAACATTTTTCTCTTTAATGTGTTGAACCTGCACAAGTTGATCCCACCACATGGATTTCTTCTTTCAGTTGATACATTGCAATTCTTCCTTCTGCATGAGAGGAATACTTCTACACTTGGAAATATTTTCTCATGCCAAGAAGCCATGTCTCAACATCCTCCTCCTTCTAGTGCTCTCCATCAAACGTAGGAGGTTTAATCTTGTTGATTTCTCCCTTCATCTCACCCACTCCAGATCTACTATGCTTTCTGGTAGGAGATGGGCTTGAACTACTGTGTTCCCTCCTCTTAGAGTTCCCTTGGGAGTGATGATGGTGCCTGCCAACACTTATTGATTTCCTCTTTTCATCAGGAGACCCATGAATTTCTTATTTACTGGAGTCACTCTCCTTATCCAATTTATTTTCTATCCTTTTGAGACTCTGTATCAACTTTATGTTGAATTCTCCTGATTGATCCCTGGCTTTCATGAGCTTTTTGTTATCTACTCGGTGAGTCTGGACATCTTTCTGCAATCTTTCAATGATTTTCATCATGTTTCCTTCCTTATCTATCTCTTCTCAATGCCCATTGGAGTATGATCCTTCAACACCCAAATGGACATCCATTCATCTAGCTTCATTCTCTGAACTGGAAGCATTATGTGCCTCCTCCATTTCTCTACACTACATGGAAATTTGGTTTGGTTATGAAAATCGTTAACTCTGTAAACACAATGTGCAGTTAACCAAAATTTGTTAGGCCATCAGTCCTTAACAAATTCCATAGTATTCATTAACTAATATGATTCAAGAAAAATTTCAAATTTCATTCTGTGGTTCCTGAGCAATCAAGAATTCCTACAGATCTTTTATTTCTAAGATTTGATATGTTCTGCAGTAAGTTTTCAAGCACTAGCCCCTTTTCTCTTAGCCCCCAACCCATGAAAGCATGGGTTGTGGCCAAGTGCTAGGTCGATAGGTTCTTATTCGGGACTTTAGCCTCCGTCTTCAGAATTTTTCAGAGAACATTACAACAAATCTCTTAGAGTTTGGGATTGACAAGCTCACAAAGTAATTTGGATCAACAATCCATGACTACCCAACATCCAATGAGTGACACCCACTTTGGAACTTCAGGCATCTGAGCTCTGGGATTTTGGAGCTTCGAATCTCTGGGACTTTAGAGGATTTGACATCCGCACATCCCCAACACCCCAAACCATTAATATCAAAACACTTCTATGTCACATTTGGTGACGTCATTAGGTCTCGTCACCTTGACATTATGAAACTTTTGAAAGTTCCTCCTTTCATTCCCTTATGAGACATTCTTCCAGAGTGTCAAGTCTTTGAATTTCACGATTGGTGTCACATTCCACTATGACCATCAAGGCCCCACCACCCATACTCGAGAGGAGGTCCTTGTGGAGAAACATTAGAAGAAAACACATGGAACACATCCCATGGGTCCACGTCATTCCTGTTGACATCATTATTCCATGTTAGTTTGGAATTTTTGGCTTCATACGTTTTTATGCCTGCTTCCTTCCAGTCTCTTGAATTCTAAATTTTCAGACTTCATTTCCCTCCAGGTCTACATAGTACAACTATCAACATTCCAAGTGGGGGCATGTGGTAGGTATAGGAGAGATCCACATCCCCTCCAGGTGATTCCATCATTAATCACTACTTCGTCTCTTCAGGGATTTGGAGATTCAATATTTGGGAGTTCTTACCTCCACACACACTAATTCTCTCCAATGTCGAACTCGCAAACAAGCCAATATGATGACACATGTCCCTCTTGACGGATTGCCTGGTTTAACTCTAGAATTTGGAGCTTTGGGGGATTTATCCCTTCACAACTTCGTTTTCCCCATTTTTAACTTGTCTTGATCCAACGTTAAGGCTTCTCCCTAGATCTACGGTGTAGATCTCCTCCAGGACTTCGAAACTTTGGGCTTTGACCCTTCTCTTATTTTTTCACCTAGCTTCACCGAAGTCGTGAAGTCCGAAGGGCTTCCATGTTAACCCTCCTGCACTTTCTCCATATCTGACGGTTGTGAAGGATTCTCCTTCTCCCGAACAGATCCTATGTCCCCAACACCACGAATTTTGTGATTTCTTTCTTTCTGGCCATTTCTTAAACTTATTACGCCTCCCGTGTTCTGAACAAAGTCCAAGTTTTATTTCAATTCCATTCTAGAATTTTGTACATAAAAATTCTATGGAATTCCTACTCCGAATTTCCTGTTCATGGCCCCTCCAGGTTCCGGGTAGGGACCATGGGATATGAACTTGAATTTTGTCCATTTCGACAACAATTCTTTTCCGAAAAGTTTTCTTCAACTTCCATCAACATGGCCCATCCACAATCAGTGTTGAAACCTTGGCTCTCATACCAATTTTTAATGTCCCAAACCACCAACAGGTCGGGAAACGCCACAACTCAGACACTTCACTTAGCTCAACTAGCTCTGATACCAATTTGTAACGTCCCTAACTACCGACCAACATGAAGGGAAATGCCACAGAGGAACATACACATATATACATATATGTATTCATTTCTAATGAATTTAAAACAAATAAAAAATAATTACTACTATCATACAAACTCTTGCCAGAATTGACATTAATTCATACATAGATTAATGCGGAAATAACGATAAAGCATACATGTAGTACTCATAGGAAAAACCCATAATATAACACCATATACAGGCAATATTCATCAATTATAACACATGTACATATACCCAACATGTAATTGAACATAGGGATAGGTACTTATATTTCAATTGAAGTACACCAATTGCATGCAGACCTTCCATGAACCTCCCATCCTTAGACCACACTGCTCATCACTCTCAGCAGTGGGTCACCCCCGAGGTGGGACTAAGCTCCACCGAGGAAAAGGGAATCCTAGACTAGGCTAAGGTTACATGAGAATGCACAGTAAAACTGGAATGGTTCTCTCTAGGAGCCTTCTTATCCACACTAATCATGGATTGTCATTCCCCACATGCCTGTTCCACCCCGAGAATATGCACTTTCATTGTTCCATAGTCCATCAACTGCTCCACTTCCCCTTTCAGGGTCTCAGCAACAGGTCAGATTAGGAAATCTTAGAGCTTCATAGCTAGTGCTAGACTCTCTCTAGAAGAAAATATCTTCCTAGCTAACTCTTTCACCTAGAGAGAGATTCTCAAAGGCATGACAACCTTCCTCTTCATCAATGGGCATGAAAACCTGCTTCTTCAACTCAGTTCCAACAAGATGAGGAAAACAACAAAGGTTCAATATAGCTCAGGGGATGGAAACAACCAAAATTTGGTAAGGCACAACACGACTCTGGAAAGTACATATATGATGGGCTTCACAGGAAAACACAGGTCATCTTCATGGGATATTGGTTTCAGAGGTGTGTGAAATATGCAGAGGTCGACGATCGATCCAAGAGAGTTGGGAAAAGGATTTGATAATGGGAAGCAAATCCCTCCAACAAGATTACTTTCCATCTTAAACTACATGTTCCTGAGCCGACACATGTCTCCCATGAAGCACATCCCTTTCCATTTGGAAGTTATCCATCCTCCCAAAGGAACTTAGGATAAAAGCATATCCTTCTAATTAGCTTTTGGAATAATAATAAATTATTATTCTCTTGGACTTAAGCCCTTAATCTTAGCCCCTCTTTCCCACCTCTCAAACCCCTCTCCCTTACATTATCCCTTTGATTGAATTCCATCATTTTGGGCATCGTGATATTGCTACCATAGGAGTTTGTCTTTTACTTACCTACCTACATTGTGGATACTTGTGGATAGGGGGGAAGTATCTGGTCGATGAAGCAGGCATCCATCGTATTAATGATTTACCCATGCATGGTGAGGAGGTAAAGAAATCCTTATCCACTCAAGATGTTTCACAACATGAGATCTATGACACATATAGTACTCGCCAATGTCGGTGGGGGTACTCATTTTTGAAATAAATTCTCGGTTGGTTTGATTTGCTACACAGTTAATCACCTTCAAAATATTATGCAATTGTACAGAATAGGAGTGCCCATTAGGGGTCATAATTGTAGATGAATGATGTGTAGTTGATGTTTAGATGACTTGGGCTCGATATGTAATGAATGAATTCATTGATGATTGCTTAGATGCCCAAGATTCTGGGAAATAATATCATTACTATTGGATTCTAATATTTCTCACTATCATGATTTGAAAACCTATTTGGGGATTGGAGAGACCTATAGGAAGTAGGAATACCTTTGAATCTCCACGATTCTTGTGACTATATGAGAGAAAGGATCCTCATGCCCAAGATTCCAAAAATGACTTGTTCTATAGTTGGTACCAACAACTAATCCAGGAAACTGCTTCGCAGGAGCACATCTCACACACTCATGGAAAAGTATGAGGGATACCTTTTATTTGAATGTACTTTCCATAACATTTTCATCTATCCCTCTAATGATCGCGGCACTGCAATGACACTCCTCCCATTCTACATTACATATGAAGACATACAAAAAGGCATGGTCGAATGGCCTTATCACCTCCAACCACTTCTCGATGAGGAAACCGATACTATAAAAATGTGTTTTAAGCGCAATCAGGACCAAAGAAAGTATGAATTTTCACAGTAGAAAGTGCAACACATGATCCCCCAAGGCATGGATTCCACTACTGAGACATCCAAAAAACACTCTCAAGATCCCCATCTCATGCAACCGCAAGCACAATCTACCCTAATTGGGGAAAAGTGACAACATACTATCCGATCTAGTACCTTTCCCTCCAACCTGCACAGTTTCATTCAGAGGACGTTGGGAACCACCACATTAATAGATGCCTTAAAACATCAACTATTTCTCCAACAACAAGTTCATTTGGAGGTTGTGAAATGGTGACCATCTCTATCGACAACTCAGAGGCACACCACCAGTACCAAGCAATACTCTGTGGTCACCGGCTACTGAGATTCATTCAAATTCCTTCCCTCGGGTCCTTCGAGTGCACCCCCCAATGTTACTTACAATAGATTCCAATCATGGTGGTATCCCGTTGGAATTGATTTCAACTCCCATGATCCAAGACAGTGCTACCACTCTGCTCTCTGAGTTAAATGAGAAACATGAAACACTAGGCTAAGCTCATGTGCAACTACAATTCTAACATCAGGTAGACATCCCTTTGCATAACTAGATGCAAGAGCTATATCAGAAGGAGATTCAATATCATCAGGAATTACATAAGATATATGAAACAAAAATCATGGAACATACCACCACCCAGGTGTCATACAGTAAGCTTAGTATAAAACTCACTGACCTCATTAGAACTGTGGACAATCTGTGTGCACAAATTCCTACCACTTCAACACAGATGCAGGATATCCCCCCCAATTTTAAGCTTTCAGTTGTAAAGGTCGGATTGCAGATTCTCAAGTCCCATCTCACAACTCCTCGTCTGCCCCCTCCACCAATAAGCTCTGGCAGTCCCTACTCCAACAAAATATTCATTTAGCTCATGCAAGTTTCCAATATGCCCATCATAATCTAGAGACATTTTCAACAATGGTAGACTATGGATTTTCACTATGGACCCATCTCCAAATCCCTCCTTAGGTGTCTTTAGTTGACGATAAAATATGTGTTGTCAAAGATGAGGTTTCCCAACAAAACCATGACCTAACTTGTTTTCTTCCTAGAGAGTGTGTCACTGCAATGTTATCAATTGCATCCAAAACAAAAGAGATTATTGTCTCTTAGGATGAACAACATAGCACCTCACAGGTCATCACGTCTACGACCGATAAGGCCTTGAGCTTGTTCACTCAACTTTTATATGTACATTTTGCTGCCAACACCCTCATTGAGAAACTTAACACAACAGACCTGTCAGTGCCTCAAGTCACAACAGTTGAGGTTGATGTGGTTGTTCAACTTACCTAGGATCTCCAGGGATATTTTGATGAGTGTGAGTGTTAGCTCAAGGAGTTCGTGCAAGAACTTGATTACCATTCTATCCATCGAGGCAGTTTTCCCATGAAGCAGTTGGCTTGAGGATGAGCCAAGTAATAATGGAGGGGTCCTCTTGGCACCCAAAGTTTTAGTTTCATTTCGCATGCACGCACAAATGAAGTTGTGCATGCTCATTCCAAGTTTTGCGGGTGCCTAAGCTAATGTTCAAAGAATGAATGGAAGTTAGTGTCGGATTGAGTTTTGATATTATGTGACAAGATTAAAATTCTACCAAGCACGCGTCATTATAAGTTTTTTTAGTTGCATCGTAAATCAGGAAGATGATTTCCAAAATCAATAATGGAATCATCTTGAAATATCCTCAAATGATTAATTCCAGTAGCACAAGGGAATGTGGGACAACCCGAGAATGAGTTGGATAGGTAGTTAATATCTACTTGATGCAAAAAGTCTACGTGGAGCATTGGAAGGAACTAGAAGCATGAGAAACAATTTATAAGTAGAGCGAGTGGAGCAGAGCAGAGAGAGACATAGGTCCCAAGGAGAAGAAATATATAAAAGGAAGCAACACTATCTAGGATAGAGTTAGTTGGTTGGTTAGTTAGAAAATAGATAACCAAAGAGTTCGATAATCCCATAGAATATCCATTGAGTTTTTTTTGTCGATCTCACTCTGAGTCTTTGTAATGCTACAATGATTCTGAATATAAGTCTGGGTCTCTCACATTCTGATGTTTTGCAAGGATGTGGATAGTGTGTTGTACTCTAACTATGGGGAACTATCTATAAAAGACATTATATTTTGTTGTTTTTGAGTATAGTGTGCTTAATGTATTTCTCTGTTATGATGGAATAATATTGGTAATAAAGACACGATAGTTCTAACCTATCATGTTTTATTTGGATATGTGTGTGTATTTTTTACTCATTGATCATTAGTAAGTTGATGGTAATAGAATGTATGAACTTCATCCTGGATGGATATCTATATGTTTAACCTTTCATCCCCATCACAATACCTTATGGTATATGTGATCCTCTTTGCATCTCATGTGAGACCTTCATCGGACTCGGCCGAGGATTGATATGTCAATGCTTTGGGGGTTTTGTTGGTCAACTCTGGATGAACCATGGGTCTAAACCCCCCAACAAGAGGAAGGATGCACACAAGCATGAAATTATCCAACATTATGGAATTCATCTGGGAAACAGGGGAAAAATTCTCAGAATAATCAATCCCTTCAACCTATGAAAATCCCTTGTCCACTAGTCATGCATTGCATTTGTCAATATAACCATTTGCAACATATTTGGTTCTATAGCCCCATTTTCAAAAAACTAGTTTTTGTTTCTTCGGAAGAGGAATAATATCCCTTGTGTGATTCTTCATCAAGGAAGAATACTCCTCTATCATGGAAGCTTCCCCATTCAGTTTTCCCAATAGCATCAGATAATTTTCGGGGTTCATCTGAAACGACGTGACTCAAAAGATATATACATGTCCTCTATCGCTAACTGTTGCAAGGAGTAGGACAAAAATAGTTGAAATATGTTTCCTCATAACCATAATGATCAAGTATGTTTCTCTCTCAAAGGATCCTCCTCAAATGTTGTTCCTAATCAAGTTGTTCCTATGCAGTTTGCTCAATTATTTTTGGCTGATTTTTGATTTCCTAAGTATCCTCAGTTGCAACTATTTGATGTTCCTCATCTTATTGTTATTAAAAAAAAATCAGCATGATCTGCACTATCATTTCAATGTATGGAGAGAGTAGGGTAAGGTGAGTGTTTGAAATGCTGATCAAAATGTACAAACCTATGAAAAAATACATCATTAGTAATAGGATCAAATAACATATCTGTCTTTATGTATTTATAGTATCCAACAAATATCAGTGGTTGGATCTTCTTCTCCATAGATTTTTGTTGTTCATTTAGAATTAATTCCCACACCAGACTGTCAAATACTTTAAAAATAGAGACATCAGTCTTAACATGACTCTAAGATTCCTCTAAAGTCATATGCAACACTGCCTTATGAGGCATCCAATTTTGAATGTAATTTGTGCAGTTCACCACTTCAACCCAGAAGGAGGATGACATCTTCTTGGACTAAATCATGCATTTTTCCATTTCTTTCAATGTCATGTTCTTGCTTTCAACAATGCCATTTTGTTGAGGGGTGTAGGGAACAAAATGTTGATGCAAAATAACATGTTCTCTACAAAAATGTTTGAATGAATGACTGACATACTCATGCCTATTACTTGTGCACAAATTCTTGATATAATGAGAGGAATTCTTTTGAAAAAAATCCTTCAAGGTCTTAAAAGTGGCAAATACCTCACTCTTGAACTTAAGAAAGTGCACCCATGAAGAGTGTCATGAGAAGTCATAAATAAAAGTGAGTGCATACTTAGCCCTTGAAAATGAGCAAGTTGGAAAAATCATGGGTTCCATATGTACTAACTCAAGAGGTTTTGTGGCACGCAAGGATTTTCGTGTTGTAAAAGGATCTTGGTGTTGTTTTCCAAGAATACATCTTAGACAAACTCCATCAGTACAAGAAAATTTAGGAATTCCATGAACCAATTTTTGTGTGTTCAATTGATGCAAGTACCTTTATTTTATATGTCCAAATATTTAATGCCAAATCCTACTCAAAGAATTAACATGTGAAATGAAAGAGGAAGCTGAAAAAGTCTCAAAACTAGAAAACTTGTACAATCTAGAGCTATGATAGACTTTTCTTGAGGCAACAACAATATTAGGATTTTGTAGTTCTCAAATGACTACATCATTAGGAGACAACACTACTATGGTCCCATCACTATAATGGAAAATTTAATAAATTGAGAGTAGGTTATCATAGATGTCAGGAACAAGAAGAACATCATTGATGAACCCTTGATCTAACTTCACATTCCTTGATCCTAAAACATCAAGATGTGTAGAGTCTCCAATTGCAATCTAAGAAATGCTACAATCAAATGTTGAAGGCAATAACACATTGGAATGATTCATATTATGAGATGCACCTAACTCAAATACCTAGCTACCTAAGGATGCATGCAACACCCAAGTATATAAAGAATGTCCTTTACATTTCAAAGAAGGTTTGGAGACATAATTTTTTTGTTGTTCAATGTATTAATTCAATGCCTCAAGTTTCTTCCAACATTTTGATTCTGGATTCCCTGGACCATCGTAAAAGATGCAAGTTTCATCAGATGTTTTCTTCTTTGTCTTGGAAGAATAATCACTGGACTTCGAAGGTGAAGATGATTTGGTTTTATGCTGGGGTTTGGAGGGAGTCTCACTACCTTGTGCATAATATTTCTTCTTTTTATAATGGGAATTTTGCTTACCTTTCGAGGAATGGGCCAAAAGAGATTGGTTTTTAGAGTTTGAAAGGGCACGAGGTTGCATAATCTTGAATTGTTCCCTTGTGAGGTTCTCCCAAAAAATCTCAAAATAAGGCATTTCAAATTCATCTCCTAGTGCATCCATTGTAGAGTAAAATGTAGAAATAAATCCCTGATAAGGACCTTTCAATTTGGATAGCATCAAGAAAATGCACCCATCATCAGATTTGGATTTTCCACACCCTTTCAGTTGTTCCACCAATGACCTAAATTTGGAAAGATAATATTCAATAGACCCATGCTCATTAGGAAAAAGAAATGAAAATTCCGCTTCCATTTTCAATACTAGGAATTCATTGACTTTTCCAAATAAGGAAGCCAACTTGTCCCAACTTGATTTAAACGTTTTATAATAAGCAATGTGGAACAACAAACTATCTGACACGTGTACTCCAATGAGACCCATGTCTTCATCAAGTTTGTTTCTATAGGTAAACATCTAGATTTCCTTGGTGAATACAAGTTGAGTTTCAACTAACATTTTCCAAATCCATTTTGATTGCAACAGTTTTTGCATCTTAAGTTCCATGTGTGATAGTTATGGGGAGTTAGGATCTTAATAGTTCTTAATGTAATGTCCCCAATCCCAACCTGGCCAATGCCACAAAACGTTTCTCCCTTTGATACTAGAATGTAACATTTTCAGCCACCCAGTTGTGTCATGTTACCCCTATTCTTAACTTTGATACCATTTAATTAACATAATATGCCCTTCACATGCAAAAATTATGAAATAACAGTAGTAGACAAATTCATGCATAAACATATAGATTTAAATCATACAAAATTGACATAACATACACACTTCAACTTCCACTCCAACAAGCATATGGATGGTGGCAGACAATCCTTTAGAGAATGATGGTAGAATGTATAGAATGAATGAGAATTATACTAATTTGCAACAATATATTTTCATGATAATAACATGACACTTGTCACCTTATAAACCACATTTGAACCTTCTTAGTGATACATTCCTAGCCTTTGGGAACTTATAATAAAATCATTACATGAATTTTGAATTTAGGAATAATATTATTCTATTCATTGGCCTAATCCCCCTTGAATTATCCCATTTTCCTCTCAATTCCTTATCCTCCTTTCCCTCTTGTGGAGTCTTATTCCCCCATACTCTTTCATCTGACTTGGTCTGCAACAATGATGTATTTTATTAATAATATGAGTGATGACATATTACAGTGATTGGCCCATTGTCCTTTTAACATCTAGGATCTCTAGCCTAATAATCACACAAGCGCTCTAGCCTCAAAACATATATACAAGGCACTCTGGCCCAAAACATCTTGGCTCACCACCCTATAAACATATGTATGTATACAATTGGGGTTCGACCTAAAGGTATTACATTCCCCTCCCCTTATTTATGCATTTTCCTTAGTGCATTACATACATATGTACAATAAAAAATCTTCAAAAATATGTGGGTGGCATCCTCAATATCCCACGTTGCATCTTCAGGACCCTAACAAGTCCATTGGACCTTTACTAGCCCTGTTGCTCGATTCCATAATATATTGAATTTCCTCTCCAATATGCACATTGGTTGAACTTGGAAGTCGTCTTCTTTCTCCACCTTGATCACATTCCAATAAATTACATTATTAGCATCATGTACATACCTTTTAGGAAAATACACATGAAAAAAATGATGTATACATATGGATGGAGGCAGTGCAAGCATGTATGCAATAGGACCAATCCTCTCCAGTATCTCAAATGGTCCAAAATAACGTGTTTCCAGCTTTGATTAGTTCCCCAACTCTAGGGAACTTTTTTTGACCTTCACTTTTTAAGAGCACATGGTCACCCACTTTAAATTATATGTGTGTTATTCCTTTGTTTTCATAACTTCTCTTCCTATCCCAAGAAACCTTTAAATTATACTTCATTTTCACCATCTACTCTTCTATTTCTTAGAGCAATTATGACCCAACTCACTGACATGTTTCACTTTCTACCATATAATGCTCTGAATGGACTCATATTTAAATGCATGATACACATTATTACAAACAAACTCAACTAAATGTAAATAATACTCCCACTTTAATTTTTTATCCATCACATACATTCTTAGCATATTCTCAAACACCTGATTGACCCTCTTTGTTTTCTCATCTGATTCTAGGTGATATGTTGTGATAGAGTTCATATTTTTTCTAAATCCTTTAAATGATCCCTTGCAAAAGTTTGATGTAAATTTGTGATCTCTATCAAAAACAATTGCTTTAGGTACATCATGTAGCTTGGAAATTTCTCTCATAAAAATCTCTACAATGTTAGCTACCTTGTGAGTGAGCTTCACTGAAATAAAATGAGCAACTTTAGTTAGCTTATCCACCACCACCATGATGGAAGCATGTTTCTTTCTTGTTTTGGGCATCTTGGTGATGAAATCAATTGTCACCACATCCCATTTCCACTCTAGAATAGGTAATGGTTGTAGAAAATTAGTTGGATTCCTATGTTCATATTTGACCTTATAATATTCTAGACATATAGCTATATTAGCCAGCGCTTTCTTCATGTCTAGCCAAAAATATTGGCTCTTTACAACTACAATTTTTTTTCTGGTGATCTAGGTACCCATCATAAGGCACATTATGCATTTCTTTGAGCACCATATTTTTCAAATATTGATACTTAGGAACATATATTATTCCCATGTACATGAGGATTCCACCCTCTCTCAAATCATATTTTTTAATTTGTTGTTGAATATTACCTTGCTATACTTTTTCGTTTGCTTCCAAATAATGTTGGTTTGATTTTGCAACTACCAAAATTTTGTCTTTTAAATCAGATTTGTACATGTTAATGGATGTAACATGAATCTCATGAACCCTCATGATAAGTGCACCATCCACATTTTTTTCCTTTCCTTTTATATTCTTTATATCAAATTCATACTCATCAAGGAACTCCAACCATCTGATTTTCCTAGCATTCAAAGTTGGTTGTCCAAACAAATATTTCAGACCACTATGGTATGCCCTCAAATCGAATATTTTTCCCATGATATAATTTCTCCACATATTCAAGGCATGAACTATGGCTACCAATTCCAAATCATGAGTGGAATAATGTCTCTCATGTTCTTTTAACTTTCTTGACTCATAGCAAATCGCATGCCCATTTTGGCTAAGGAATCCTCCTCCAAGCCCTTCCTTGAAAGAATCTTGCAATCAATAAAGTTTTCACTTGGATCAACAATCTTCAATATTGGTGCACTTGTCAATAACTTCTTCAAATGTTGAAACAATTCTTCGCATTCAAAGGCCACTCAAAATTCACACCCTTTCTTTGCGAAGAAGTGATTGGATGTGCAATTCTTGAAAATCCTTCAATGAACCTATTATAATAATGTGCAATCCCCATGAATGATCTCACCTCTGAAAAATTCTTTGGTGATGGACATCCTTCAATGGTTTTTATCTTCTTAGGATCCACTACTATCCCTTCCTCTGAATGATATCGCCCAAATAATATATCTTCCTTTGATAAAATGAGCACTTTCTTAGCTTAGCATATAGTTGATTGTCCCTCAACAATTGTAGCACCATCCTCAAGTGATGCTCATTTTATTCTTTATAATTAGATTATATAAGTATGTCATCCAAGAAGACAATGACAAACTTATCCAAGCAATTTATGAAAATTCCATTCATCAAACACTTGAAGATAGTTGGTGCATTTGACAACCCAAATGGCACCATTGTGAACTCATAATGGCCATACCTTGTTCTAAATGTTGTCTTGTTGATTTCTTCTTCTTTAATCCTCAACTAATGGTAGATTGACCTGAGGTTAATCTTGGAAAATATATTTGCATCCTTTAGTTAATAAAAAATATCATCTATCCTTGGCAAAGGAAATTTGTTCTTCATAGTCACCTTGTTTAGTTTCCTAAAATCAATGCACAACCTCAAGGTTCCATCCTTATTCTTGAAAAATAACACTGGGGAACCCCAAGGTGACACACTTGGGAATATATACCCCTTATTCAAAATCTCTTAAAGTTGCATTTGCAATTCCTTAAATTATGGTGTACTCATCTTATAAGAAGTCTTGGTCACTAGGGCTGCTCCAAACATCATATTAATATAGAAATCTATATCTCTTTTTGGTGGCAACCTCGTCATCTCTCTAAATGCATCCTCAAATTCTTTTAGGAATGCACAGTATTCAATATTTGGCACTTTATCCCTAGGTTTCTCTTCCATATGTGTTGCAAATATTTGGCATCCTTTCCTTAAGCTTCTTTTCAACTACAATCCTGAAATATCTCTCATATATGTTTCCCTTGGAATATATTGAACTATGCTCAAGTTCCCTTCCTCATAAAGATAAGTAGATTTTGTATTGTAGCAATCTATGACCACATGATACTTATCCAACCAATCCATATCAATTAGGAAATCATATGAACCTAAAGTTATGATATTCAAATAGATCTTTGTACTCAATCCATTCATGTCAATTGGACAATACTTAACCAACTCATTGATTCTTATTTTATCTCCTATAGCTAATTGAACTAGCCAAGTTCTCCCAAGATTTCTTCTTTGCAAATGAAATATTTCTAGCAACTTACGATCTATATAACTATGACTAACTCTTGAACAAATTAAAATAAAAATAGGTTGATCATTATATTACCTTCCACTTCAATCATATGGGATTGAAATTAAGTTTTCTTGTTGTCAAGGGATGCATAAATCCTGGGTGTTAGCACATAATCTTGTATGCGAGATGTTTTCCTACAAAGTGTCCCCTTCAACGAAAAAGTGGCAAAGAATGGGTCAAAAACCCACTTATCCTAAGTCGGGGGCACATAAGCACTCTAGATTATGCAGTGCCCAGATCTGAGTGGTTAGAATATGCACACCCAGATCTTTGGTCCAGATTCAATTCCGGACCACCCCCATCGTTCTACCTTTAATGATGGGGGGGGTCCGATATGACTATTTTCCCGTGCATGGATCTGAAGGGCCAAGTGCACCATGCCCAGATATATGGTTGAGGTCCTATCCTAGACCCCCCCCACCGTTGTACCTTTAATGATGGGGGGAGGCAGACCAATATGGGCAGTTTTCCAGTGTAGGCACCTTTGCTATCGTGGCGCCTCCTCCTTGTGTCACCCCCCTCCTCTTGCCATCTGTGTTCCACTAGGCCTCCTTTCCACTAGCCACATCACTCGTTTCCCCCTTGTCTCGTTAGGACACACTCACCTTCCACTCACCCTGTGGCATGTCATTTTCCATTTCGCTCCCTCTGGTCTTCCCACACCTGTCCCTCTCCCTATCACGTCGTCCCGTTATAGGAGACGTGTTCCCCTTCAACAAATCACATCCCACCACCATATCTCCGTGGCCCCCACAATATCTACCACATCCATCCTCTGGCCTCTCCTCATCTGAATTCCACATATAATATGCCAAATCATCCATGTCTAGTCACCACTCATCCGCCACTCCCTGTCAGGTGCCCCAATTAGTGTGTCTGCCTCCACATATTTCCATGAAGTTGTTTAGCATATTGATGTGGCTACATGAGAAGCCTCCACATCCCAAAGGTGCAGAGTCGATCGGGGCCATTTTTTATCACAAGGAAGCAGTTATTGAAATGGTTGGTGGTGGGTCGACATCGTTTCCACGATAAATGGAAAGTCCAGGAGAGGACTGTCATCTTGTCAAATCCTTGTAGGCTTGTTCTGGAACATGGTGGCATTTGACCGAAGTGCACGATGGCCCAGAGATTGCATGCACAATCTATTAGTAAACATGTAGACATGATTTATTCAATGCAGTAACTTGAATATCCTATCAGGTTTTGGCTCCAAGTATATGAAGGGATTTTTCCATTTTCATAACTATCGATGGTTGAGCTATGCTCCCGAATTGTAAAGATTTAATGAAATTTCTGGTTCTCTGGTTATGAGCTGTATCTGAAACCTCCTGTTTAATGAAAGTCATTTTCTCTCCATCTCTTTGTAAGATTTGTTTTAAGACACTCAGAATTAGCAGGTCCAGTTGAGGGAGATTATGTTGTGTGATGTATGTTTGATCATGACAGTGTTTTCACCAGTTTTAAATCAATATCCTGTGTCTTTTTCTTCCTCTTACCCTAAGTAGCTCATTGAAATATTCAAGTGAGCTGTTATAGTAGCCACCATGATGCAGGTATGATCACTGTGTTACTATAATTGTGTCATCCTAGCACATTTCAGTGTTTGTTCTTTCTTCTACGGACCGTTGGAAGTTTGATGCCTACAACAGACCTATCCAATTTGTCTCTTAAGTCTTCCTCCTACTCACCCTTATTACAACTTACTGATTGAAGTTAGATCAAGACCTCACATGCTTGTGCATAGCCTGGCCCAGGATTATGATTTAAAACGATATTATTCTGGGTTTGCATCCATTCATTCACCCTTTTATATACCAATTGTGACATAAAACTGATGGGAATCAGGCTCTGCTCCTGCAGCAATCCAGGAGTGACTTCTGACGCTAACATTTCTGGCACCATTGCTGGGGACGAAGTTGAAGATTTTCCTCGGGATTGAATGACATTGAGCATCTGATTCTAAAGGTGCATGAGGCATAAGAGCCCTTGAATATTTCTACTGCACACCTGATGACTCCATTGTGACGACTCTACTGAGGCGAACCTATTGTTCCAGTCGTGGCTTTTAGAGGAAGACACACGATATCTACCCCACAGCTGCCCTTGGCAACACTTGAAGCATATCCAGAGAATCCATTCAAAAAGGGAAAGGCCCTTGGAGAAGGATCTTCTTCTGCTGAACTAGGTATTTCTTACAGTTCTCATCTTCCTCTGTTAGAAACTCCATTATCTACTTCTTAGTTTCCTAGTAGAACTTTTATTGAATTTTCCCATTTTCTAAACTTTGAGAGTGTTCCATCTGAGATTTCTTCTCCTGGTGTGGGACTAGAGGGATAAAATCTTGTCACTCCTATCTCCCCTAATGTTGCAGCCTAGACTACACCAAGGAATTAAGAATATTTTCCTACCCCAAGCTTTACCATCCCTCCCCCTATTACTGTTTCTACTATTGTGATAACACAACCCTCTGTCTTACTAAACCCAACATCCTCCCTTGTTTCCCTTTCCTCCTGCAAGATCAGTTCCAATATCCCCTATTCAAGCCTCTTCTCCTCCTAGTTCTCCTCCACCTAATATTCCTATGGTAGGATAAACTCCCCCCATGACCAGAATGGAGGATATAATAGTTGCTAGGTATGCTCCCTTTGTGTTACCTCAGCCTCTCAATGCCCTTCCAGCAGATGTCTACCTCAAGAATCTTCCCAAGTTTACAGGCGAAGGAGATATAACTGTAGAAGAACACCTTGAAGCCTTTAAAAGTTTTACAGATCATCATTTCATCATGCACACAGACGTATGGAGGAGAATTTTTGTTTATGTCCTTGAAGGAAAGGCTAGGAAATGGTTTAGGGCCTTGCCTCCTAGATCTATTGATGGGATAAAGGCTTTGGATAATGCTTTCTTGAGATAGCGGGGAGATAAGAAAGACTTCATGTATTACATGACCAATTTCGGGTCTTTGAAGAGAAAGGAAGGAGAGTCTGTCTCTGACTTCTCCAAGAGGTTCAATAAGATGTACCATAAGATCCCTGCTGAGATAAATCCTTCAGAAGCTTCAGCCAAAATTACTTATGGCAGTGCCTTTTACCTTGATTTCTTCCTTTTGTTGAGGGAAAGGCGGGCCACTTCCATGGCTAACATGCAGGATGTGGTTGTGGAAGTTGAGTCGAATATTTTTACTATTGATCGACTCAGAAATAAAGTTGATAGAGACATACCCAAAAAGAGAGTTGAATCCTCCACATCTGATTCCTCTACCCTTCCCCTTCATATGGATGAATTAACTAAGATGTTAAAGACACTTTTGGCTAGAATGGAAAGGTTGGAGCTAGAAGGGAAGCCCATGTACAAAAATCCCCAAAATATTGATAACAGAGGTTTCAGAAGGCCTAATAACAATGTGCCACAGGTTATGCCAAGGGAAAAAAGGAACATAGATAGGGATGATCAAAGGATTCAAGACCCTCTCCAAAATAACCCGGTTAATGATGAGGATAGGGAAGAGGAGGAACTTGACCCTGAAATTCATTGTATTGAAGACACCTCCCCTCTTCCCCATTTGACTTAGTTTGCATATGAAGAATCCCTCATTAACAGTCAAATCAATGAACTGAGTAAAAGGGAGAAATCCAAAGACAACAATCCTAACAGGTATAACCTTAGGTCAAAGAAGAAAGAAGGGAAGTCCGATATCTCTGATCAGCCTCTTCTAGCAGAAAGGCCTTCTAAGCCTGCAGTAAACACTGCCAAGGAAAATAAAGCTTAGAATATCTTTCCAATAGCCAAAGCCCCTATCCCAGAGGTGAGGGAAATTACTAATCCTCCTTCCTCCTTTAGTTTTGAGCATGAAATTCAAAATATTAGAATTCTTGTACCCCTCTCAGAACTTGTTAAAAATGAAGATTTAAAAAGGTCCCTCTCCAAACTACTGCTGTCCGACCCACCTCATCTTTCCATAGACTTAGTAAATCTCCAATATGAAAATCCAACAGTCATCCTAGGTCCCATGGTGGAAGACAAATATGACTCATCCCCTCCCTTCTACACATCCCTAAACATACATGATAAGGTGTTGCATAACTGCCTGATGGATTCAAGGGCTTCTCATAACCTCATGCCCAAAATAGTCATGGAAGAATTGGGACTGGAAGTAACAAAGGCCTATCATTATTTGTACTCTTTTGATTCAAGGAGGGTGCAATGTATTGGAGTCATCAAATACCTGGTGGTGTCCTTATTTCAGTTACCAATGAAGAGTGTGGTCATGGACATTATGGTATCTGATGTTCCTCCCAAGTTTGGCATGCTACTGTCAAGATCTTGGATTAAAAAGCTTGCAGAAACATTACAGATGGAACTTACATATTCCACCATCCCAGTATTTGGAGGGGAACGCAAAATATTGTACAGAGAAGCTCAGCTATCCTACATTGTTAGTGATGAAGAAGATCCCACTAATCACCCTATCTTTGCACTTGAAACTGATTTGGGGTCTAGTTTGTTGCATCTCACTGATACCCCTGAAGCTCCTCTTGAAGTCAGAAAGAAACCCATTTCCTATCCTGAGATACCTTCTCCAACTATCTTTGTGTCAAATCTGTTCTTCGAAGGAGCCACTTCTAGTGAGGGTGCTAGTGCCAGAGTGGTTTTTGTGTCACCTTGTCAGGAAACCATATCCATATCATACAATCTAGAATTTGAAACTACCAATAATGTGGCAGAATATGAAGCTCTTGTTTTAGGTTTGAGGGATGCAAAGGACATGGGAATTGCAAAGGTAGCAGTGTTTGGAGATGTTGAATTAATAGTCCAACATGTCAGAAATGCTTATCAAACTAAACATCCTCGGCTCAGAAGTTACAAAAATGAGGTATGGGACTTGATTGACAATTTCTTATTAGCTTTCAACATTTCATTTTCTCCAAGAGAGGAAAATTCTTTCGCTGATTCCCTAGCTATCTCAGATAGCATGTTTAGGAGACCTCTTCCACCTAAGATCAAATATGATGTCGAGATAAGATATAGACCATATGTATCGGACAATATCAAGAATTGGAAGGTATTTGAGGATGATCTTGAAATCATAAAATTTCTTGAGTCTGTTGATGAATCATATGCTAAGTTAACCGAGTATGCTAAGTTATTAAAATAATTTGTTGATGTGTTCTCTTGGACATATGAAGACCTCAAGACCTATGACACATCTGTCATTGAGCACAAGGTCCCACTGAAAGAAGAGGTTAAGCCATTCAGGTAGAAGCTAAGACATATTAATCCCATCTTAGTACCTGTTATGGAGAGAGACGTGAAGAAGCTTTTAGATGCCCAAATCATAGTCCCTTTGATATAATCTGAGTGGGTGGCTAATCTAGTGGTAGTAAGAAAAAATAGTGGAGAAATCAAACTTTGTGTTGATTTCAGGAACCTGAACAAAAGCTCAAGAAAGGATAATTACCCCCTACCTAAAATGGATCATATATTACAGAGGGTAACTGGTGCATCTAGGATATCCATGATTGATGGATTTTCTGGCTACAATTAGATATCAGTCTTGCCTGAGGATAGAGAGAAAACAACCTTCACCACTCCTTGGGGCACATTCATGTATGCCAAAATGCCTTTTGGATTAATGAATGCAGGAGAAACATTTCAGTGAGCCATGGATATAGCCTTCATTGGGGAGAAAGATCAGTTTTCAGTGATATATCTGGATGACATCACTGTCTTCTCTAGATCTGATAAAGAGCATTGTTGTCACTTAAGGAAGGTTTTCTTGAAATGAAGGAGGTTTGGCCTTTCCTAAAACCCCAAGAAATATTTGTTTTCTATGAAGGAGGGGAAGTTGTTAGGCCATATAATATTAGCTAAGGGAGTTAGGATTGATCCCATTATATTTGAAGCAATTCAAACCCTATGACTTCTCATATCCAAGAAAGAGGTCCAGTCTTTCCTGGGAAAAATTAACTTCCTGAGGAGGTTTGTCTCAAATTTTGTTGAGTTAGTGAAGCATATCGCAGCCATGCTCAGAAAGGGAAATGAAGTAAAATGGAATGTTGAACCCAGGGAATCCTTTTTCCAAATAAAAAAGGCTTTGACTGAGGCACCTGTGCTGATCAATCTTGATTATTCCAAAGATTTACTATTTTTTTCTTTTTCTTCTTTTGATGCAGTAGCCATCGTTCTATTACAAAAGAATGTTGAAGGGATGGAGCAACCCATTTCATTTTTTAGCATGGCATTAAGAGATGCAGAGGTCAAATATGACATCATGAAGAAGCAAGCCTATGCCTTGGTCAAGGCCCTTAAAGCATTCATAGTCTATGTTCTTCATTAAAAAATCATTGCATATGTTCCTTCAACTTCTGTGAAGGACATTTTCATTCATCTTGACATGGACGGGAAAAGAACAAGTGGATTACCAAGATCCTTGAGTTTGACCTGGAGATTAAGCCAACCAAGTTGGTTAAAGGGAAAGGCTTAGCCAAGCTACTCACTGAATCAAATTTCAAAGCCTTCAGGGTTAAATTCATCGATGGTTACTCAGGAAATCAATAAGATGAATTATTTGGTGGCATTCCTCAAGACAGTCCTCCACTAGTAGAATGCTCCTGGTATAGAGATATCATATATTTTCTACTAGAATTAAATCCCCCTGATGAAATGGGGAAGAGTAAAGCAAGAGATTTAAATCTCAAGGAGGTCAAATATTTCCTTATTGACCAAGTCTTGTACTAGAGAGACCCTCTAGGGGTGATTGTGAGGTGTTTGAACCCATAGGAGACCCAGAAAGTGACATTTGATTTCCATAGTAGCCTCTATGGGGGACACCATTTTTGGAAGACCAAAACTCACAAGATTCTTAGGGATGGGTATTACTAGCCCACCTTATTCACTAATGTTTGTAGAGAGGTGAGAGACTGCATCAAATGCCAAAGGTTCATAGGAAAGCAACAAATCAAGTCTCTACCAATAAAATATGTAGTAGCTGCAACACCCTTTCAACAATGGGGGTTGGACTTCATTAGAGAGATAAATCCTTCCTCAAGTGGCCAGCACAGATGGATCCTGACTGCAACTGACTATTTTACCAAGTGGATAGAAGCTATCCCCACCAGGAGTGATTCACACAAAGTTATCATCATATTCTTGGAGGATATCATAACAAGGTTTGGATGCCCCAACAGAATTGTCACTGATAATGCTACATCTTTTAGGTCTGAGCCTCTGGTGAGGTTCTGTAAGAAGTTTGAGATTTCACTGGTTCATTCCACTCCCTATTATCCACAAGGAAATGGACTTAAAGAGTCTTCCAATAAAATCTTGATTAATCTCATTAAAATATTGTTGGAAGATAATAAGAAGGCATGGCACTCAAAACTCAAATTTTCTCTGTGGGCTGACCGAGTGACAACAAATAAATCCCTGGGAACCTCCCCTTTTCATTTTTTTTATGGGACAAAAGTTGTTTTTCCCACTCAGCTGCCTCTACCTATAGAAAAAATATTTCAATATTATGAAGGAGAGACAGACCATATGGTCAGAAGAATTCATCAACTGGTGGAAGTGCAGTAGACCAGGGAGTAGGTAATGAACATAGCTCACAATCATCAACAAAAGATCAAGTAGGTCTTTGACAGGAGGGTCAAAAAAGAGGATTTCCAACTGGGAAATATGGTATTTAAATGGGATGCTCCTAAGCAGGACAAGGGAAAACATGGCAAATTCAAATCCCTATGGATCGGACCCTTCAAGGTCACTGAAGTGTTTTCAAACAATACCTACAAGTTGAAGGATTTGGAGGGTGAAGAAGTTTTCAATGGCCCTGTGAATGGGAATTTTTTGAAGAAATGTTTCTTTTGAGCCACACATGGCTCCTCTGTGTTTGTAAATACTATTTTTCAGTTTATATTTCATTTTTAATAATGACTCCATATCCCAACAACAAGGCACCGAATCTTCAAAATAGTTCTTGGAGTCTCACAGGGAGCAAGCCATCCTCCATGGAGCCTAATGTTAGCACATAATCTTGTATGCGAGGTGTTTTCCTACAAAGTGTCCCCTTCGGCGAAAAAGTGGCAAATAATGGGTCAAAAAATCACTTATCCTAAGTCGGGGGTGCATAAGTGCTCTGGATTATGCAGCGCGAAGATCTGGGCGGTCAAAATATGCGCACCTAGATCTTCATTTTGTTGAGTGCTCAACACACCCTAAAAGTTATGTGACCACTTCCTTTTGGATACCACATTGTCTTCTACCTTCGATTTTTTTCACCGTGGTTTAAGCATGATAACCTTCTTATCTGATATGTTTCATATCTCAGTTTCTCTTGAGAATATTAAGAACCATCTTGAGAAACACCACGACTGATCAAGGAACCAACAACCCAGATTTCTCCCAGTTTACTTGAGAAGTTCGACATCGGTGAAAGATTAAGGTAGCGAAAATTGTATGGGAAGTCAAAGTAGCTGAGTGTCGACATTCTTCAGAGTCGTCTGATAAGAGTATCCCTTTTATTCATATAGTCACCGAAAATATTTCACCGAATTTCGGTCCTTTTGGATTCGACAGAGAAGTGTAATCATAATCTTCACACAAAAGAGGAGTTCCACCGCCGATGCCCGAAACATCACCAATCCCAACATCACCGGTATTGGGAGTTTTATCAAGAAAATAGCAATGTTGATAAACAATCTAAAATAGTAGTCGATCCCCGATATTTATGAAGGTAAGACATGATGTGACGTTTAACCCCTAGCTATGTCAAGTACTCTTCATTTAAAGCTTTAGTTAATTCATAGATCGCGCATTAGTTACTAGCTCGTGAGAGAATAAAAAAGCAACCGTTAAACTCACTAATACAATGAATCTCCATCCATGCCTCCACCATCAACCAGTTAAGTCTCATTGGAAGAAATCTGATAGCGTTATATTTTGAAATATGGATTTATCACCCGTATTAACTAATTAATATGACTGGTAGTATCTCCCAGTTATATTCTTTAGAGTCCTTTTTGTGTGATCCCACTCTACGTAGCAAGGAATTCAGAACAAATAGGAGAAGAAAGACACCAGTCCAGAGGAAGCATCTGAAGTCCAGTGAGTATTAAATAATTTTCTTAGCAAGAATTACATGTATGGGTTTGCTTATGGATTTAGGTTTCATTTGTATATGTTCTCACCCAATGTTTCTATGTATATGTGATTATAAGGCGGTTTTGATTGCAGGGAAAATGCCTCCAAAGAAGCCATCCACTAGGAAATCACCATGGGCACCAAAGCTGCAAGAATCGAAAATAAGAGAAGGCTCCTCCTCAGCGGTTGCAAGACAATTAGAGTTCACTCCTAAGCTAGTGTCCATCATCAAGGAGAACACCAAGGAGCCCTTTGTCCAGCCCCCAGCTTTCGGGGAGATAGAGTGTTAAGCTCTAATATTGTCTCATTACCCATTAATTGGGGCATATTACATTAGTAATTTTATTTTATTTATGTCGGCTTTATTCCATTAGTTGTAATTATACCTCCTAGTCTACTATATATACCAAGGAGACATTTTCATTTGGAATCATCCTGTACATGAACATTTAAGTGGGGTAAAAGGAGGTTTCCCCCTTGAAGAGGATTATTATCTGAAATTATATTTTTTCAAGGCGTTGAGACTTTTTTTGAGGTTTTTCCATGCTATATTGATATTTGGTTCTTAACATATGGTATCAGAGCTCAAGGTCTTGGGGTTTCGCTACTACATATGAGACACCTTGGAATTTTCTCTATAATTTTTTTTTCTAAAATGTTTCAGAAGTAACAACTTGGATGATATTTAGTATACAGGTCAAGGTACATTGGGTTAAAATTTCAGCTCCTGAGGCCTTATACTTTCAGAGATATAGCCTGTACAAGATAGGGTTCTAGAATCATCCTAAAATGATTCATTGCAGAATTTTCGCTATAAAACATTTTCTGTAATGTTTCAGAACTTGAACTCTAGAGGGTCTTCATAAAAATTAGTAAGGTATCTGTGGTAAAACTTTCATCTTTTGGTTCATCTTAAATTTGTATATACACCCTGTGTAAGATAGGGTATCTGACTAGTCCTATTGACTAGTCTCAAGAAGGTGTTCCAGGTAAAACAATCATAACTTCTTCCTAGAGTATCCAAATTGAGTGGGACTAGTTTCATTGGATCGTGGACAGTCTGTAGTATTTCAGGTAGGAGTTTCATAATTTTATATCAATTATTTTTTGTGGGAAACGCTATACAAGTGAGATCTCCTGGAAAGGCCAAAAATCAACAAGTTGTGGGGAAGTTACCATAAATTCTACTTGGCACATCCAATTTTGATCAGAACTGTGGCATTGTAGAGAATAAATATCAGAGAACTACATAAAATAAAGTTTCATACCCAGAAGGGATGCAACTTGGGAGATACAACAGAATAAATATTGTCTAGTAGAACCAACTCAAAATCAAGGTTCAAAAGTGATACTTGGCCAACATGCCACCCAAAAAGGGAAATTCTACACCAAATAAGCCTCCAGAAAATCCTACTTGGACTCCTGATAAAGGTGAAGAAATGTGTAGGGACATAAATGATTTACAAAAGAATATAGTAACAAAAGATGAACTACAAGAGATGGAATCTAAGTTGGAGGCAAAGATGGATGGTTTAAAAGAGGA
>JZKD02S2104544.1:348629-368604 GCA_000966675.3 Picea glauca
TTGAACATTTAAGTGGGGTAAAAGGAGGTTGACCCCTCGAAGAGGCTTATTATATGAAATTATCTCTTTTTCAAGGTGTTGAGTACTTTTTCTGAGGTTTTTCTATGCTATATTGATATTTGGTTCTTAACACAGAGGCAAGCATTGGAGCAAAGATGACTTTTCCTCACTAGGAATAAGTCTTCAAGAAGATCAAGAAAGAATATCCCCTCGAATATACTCCACAAAGTGACCCCGATACAAGGAAGCTTGATGATGAGGTCCTCCCAAAAATTCACATGGCTTATCTGCACATGGTGGCAAGACGGTCTCTGATTTTCCCTTGCGTCGAGCTCTTAAAGTGGCTCATTGATCACACCGATGCATAGAAATGTTTGATTAATGATGAAAATGGAGAATGCGTCGGGTTTTTCCTTCAATCAGAAGTTCATAAATACTACAAACTCAATGAGTCCGGAGAAAATTTGAACACTGATTTCGTGGTGAGTTTCGATGCCTCTCACGACACTAGCAAAATCTTGGCATCCTAGTGGATGGAAGACAAGAAATTCATGAACCAAACTTCTGGCTGGTACCCGACGGTCAATCTCAAGGAACCATACGCCTATCTCATGGACCTTCTCTGCAGATTACATGGGGAGAAAGACTGCTCCTAGTTTTTGGAAGCTTGGATACCTCTGGCTTTTACAGTTGTCGTTTCAGGCACTGGTTTCAATTAGAGTGCTATCATCTCCAAAAAATTGAGCACATGCATAAAACAAGCTCAGGCAGTAAAGGAAGGAGATACCCCTACCTTCTACATGGCTTCGTATCTATTGGATGTCATCTATGCCAGGAACACTTTTTCTTGGATGAACTTGAATTGGCACCCTTTAGAGCTCACAGTCCATGTATACTACAACATCTTGTGGGAAAACAGGTACAAGAAATTCTATGTTGTTATCTATGATCATTTTATTGCCCCCATTTACTTCTTACTCTTTAAGAGAGAATGCCCTAGATTATCAAATGAAGCAAAGAAGATCATAGTCAAAATTGGTCACTAGTATTTAGATGAATGAGAAACCTACATTGGGATTTTCGGTGCCACAGGGGCACCACATTTATTACCCCTTTATGTTCCTGACCGGGTAGTGTTAGGAAAAATCTGATATCAAACCATCATACAAGGATACAATGCAACTTTAGTGAAAGACAAGAAGTGGGCTTTCATACCATATGGATTCCATATCGGCTTCTGCATGGTCAAAGACACCACACATGTTAAACAACTTGGGCTAGATCAATTGGAATTTTGATTCCAAACTAGTCGATTTCCCAAACACGATCCCAAGGGATTGGTCCTATAGCACGCATCACAGGTATCATCCTGTTGGACTTATGCCCACGATTGGTGTTAGTCTCTAATTTTGTCTTGGTTTAGTGAGAAACCCTTATCCTAAAACCCTTACCCACACTTCATTTTCTATTTCCAGTTGATTTCATTTTTTGTTTTTAGCATCTTATGGTTTGCATTACAGTTTTTGGATAGTTTATTTAAGTTTGATTTTGAAAGACATGGTTTTAAAACAAGGTGTCACCAGTTATGCCTATTTGAATTTCAAACTTTCAAATTTTGCTAAATCATTAATAGCTCTACGGGAAAAAGGTTATTCCCATAGCGCCAAATAATCATGCCTTGATACGCTCTTGCCATCCAGATTTCGTTATGATGAAACGAATCGTGGTTTGAGAGTTCACATGCGTCCACGAAAGCTTGGAAATCATTTGCAAATTCAACCATTTCATAATTCAATTGTTGTGTACCCATGCAGGATTCATTTTAAATCACCCATGATCATTATATTATACCTGTTCGATTTTTCTAAATTCAAATGTAGCTATTCATTCAAAGGAATGGTATACACTAACAATTGTAGGTGGCAAATTTGGAAACCGAGGGCGCTAGTTGTAGAATTGTGTTTTGATGGTGCCCAAGAAGAGAGGACAGGTTGTCGGAATAGAACCAGAGGGTGCCAAACTTCTTGAAGCCTATCCTCATATGGCTCAAAGGTTCAGAGACAATGGGTGGTTTGAATTCCTTACCACTTTTCAGGGTTATGATGAGCAGGTCTCCATGAAGTTCGCTCTGAATTTTGATGGACATGAGGTGGAAATCGGTAAGATGCTAATGCTAGTGACAGAGCAGACTATCACAAAGGATTACAGGTTGGTGGTTGGAGGAGAAAGATGGTGGAAGAAAGAGCATGTGGCTACAGAATTTGTAAACCAATTCATTCTTCCAGATAAGAAAAATCCTTATTGGAAAAGGGGAATACCTCGTAGCTAGATTCGACCTGAATGGCACACGGCTCTGATCATGATCCATGGGTATGTCACCTACAAAGGTATATTCTCACTGGTCTATATCTACCACATCAGGATACTAATGCATTTAAATGGTGATTACCCTTTAAATCTCCCTTATTTTCTACTCAAAATCTTGACAAAGATGTCAAAGAGAGTGCAGTCACTCTCCACCAATGCTAAAAGCAACCTATTCCATCAAGTACTAATTAAAACCTTAGTCATGTCTGCTTTGAATGAGTTACAGAAGCCCTGGAGCTAGCTCACACAATATTTAAACCCTATCACTTAGTCCAATAAGAATAAGAAAGGTAAAGGGAGAAAGATTGTTACACAAAGCCGAGATAATTCCGATGAAACCCCGGTCAAAGAGGAGATGTCTCATATCAGGGTGACTAGGAGGAGAAGAAGTAAAAGACCTAGGTGGAATCGAGAAATTGAAATGTTTTCTAAAGAAGATGGTAAAGGGGAAAATGATTCAGATAAAGATCTTGACACTCAAACTACAATGAAGTTTGAAATGCCATCAACTGGTAAAAGGGATGTTGTAACTAAAGGGAAAAGGGTTAAAGGTGTGTCTGTATCATAGAAACCTAGAAGGAATTATACTAGGGTCACCAACAAGTATAGACTGAAGTCAAAGGCCATGTTTAATCCATCAATCAAAGAAGAAAACATTATAGTCTTCGAAGATGATTCTGAGAATGCTGAAGCAAGTACCAGGAAAAGGGAAAAAAGAACTTCACTGCCTAAGAAACCAGTCAACAAAGGAAAAAGAATGATTTCACCATCTACAAGACCTGTAACAAGAGCTTCAACCAGATTAGAAAAAGATAAAGAGATGGCTAAAGGTGTCAGTGAAACCCCTGAGGATAAACAGGATCACCTTGAAGACTCAGATCGCATATCAAATGTGCCTGAAGCTATAGATTCAACAAGTTCTGATGAAGAACATAGCTCAGGATTAGTCTCAAAGTACCAAGTTGAAGCAAAGCAACCCAAAGTTTCCTTAAACTTGAATGAACCTGGAACTTTTGAAGAATTCTTTGGATTTAGACTTAAAATTAGAACTGATAAAGAAAGGATCAAGGAATTTCAGAAAACAATAAGACAATTAAAGAAAGAAAAGGTGCAGATAGAACAATGGAATGCTCGCTAGCAAGAAAGGATTCAGGGTTTTAAAAAGAAGAAGAAAGAGTAAAGGGCATTTCTCAAAGAACTCAGGGAGATTAATTTTAGACTCTATTGGCACAATGTCGTGCTTACCACAAAGCTCAAACAGGAAAATGCTAAATCTACTATTGTGATTATATCCTAAAGGTAACATGGAAATTTTCTACAATCATGATTTAAATGTTTTCCAAAAAATATGGAAAAGCTACTCGTTTTTTATCAGAGAGATTCTAAGACCTCGATCTGTTTTACAAAATCAAACTAAATTCCTATTTTGTAGAGTCAAATGTAAATGCTGGCAATATTTTGCAATATCAAGCTGTTGAGTTGTGATCTATTTTGGGATTGTAGAAGCTCTTTTTGAGTGAACTACCTTAGTAGTAAGATACTTTTCGAATCTAGTCATTAAAGTTATACTAGATGATAGGATCCAGAAGTTGTATAGATAGTTTAAATAGATAGAGGAAAGACTATGTGAAGGTCGAAAAATTGGAGATCCAAGGCACCTTTTTGTGAAGCTCATTGTAAAGGGAATTTATGTTCAATTTGACACTTAATAGCAAAGGCATATGGATGGTTAGATCCTCTTTTTTCTACTCTATTGATTCTTTATTCATGCTTGAATTCATTATTCAGATTGCAATGCTTTTTTATTCTTGATTGTTAATTTATACAGTGAAAATTTTGCTGTAGAGATAATTTTTCAAGTTTTATTATCAAGTTGAATGTCTTGTTTCTTTATGACATTTTGAGACGAGAATTCATGTGAAGTCGACAAATTGAAGAATTCATCTTCCTTTTTCTTATATTAGTTTAATCCATCTATGTGCCTACCTATTATTCAGCCAATGGGATATGATATGTTATGATCTTGATTTTCATGTCACAATGTAATCTTGAGCCAATTTTCAACCACCCTACAAAAAACCAAATCATAAAACCTTAAAAATACTTTGCAATAAATGAATGATGCCCTAGCTTGACCTCTCACAATCAAGTGCAACTTTAGGGACTAACAATTGGTTTGAGGATGAAATTTTCATTGAGAACGCTTAAGACTGGGATATGGTGGTAGCTAGGAAGGTCGATCCTAGAGGAACCAAGTTTAGAGCTTTGAGATATGAAGATCATGCCACTCTATTGCAACAAGAAATTCAAGGAGTTGGTTGACACCTTGAAGCAGTAGTATCATATGAATTGCAGGAAGAAACAAATAAACCCCAAGAAGACATTGAGGTCACAAATGCTCATAAGGGATCCCAAGTACAAATCAAAGTTTTCCCTGAAGATCAAACAACTCAAGAAAGTGGTGCACTTTTATACCAGCAGTGTCAACTACTAATGAAATGGATGCAGGATAACTCGCATCCTACCATAAGTCCTGAAATTTTAGTTACCATCCAAAGAGTTCCGACAGAACCTAGAAATCCTAGTCTCACAACCACCGATAGAACCAATGGGTTGGGTAATCCTGAGTCTACGATATTGCCAATTTATCTCTCGATAGAAGGAACAACTCAACCAGAGACGGGTCGGGTATCAATAGAAACACAAGCGCCCAACCCCTTGAGTACGCTAATACATACATACAATGATGACGAGAGTAGAAAACCTTCTTGTGGCACCCCGGTGCGCATCCAAGAATAATAAGGTCCCAAAAAGACCTTTTCCCCAAGTCCCGAAAAGGTATCTTCTGTTGGGCCCGAGGTTTAGGACCAGGGAATCCCACAAAAGGAAGTTGAATCTGAAGGTAATCTCAACACAGGAAAGTCTAATGAACCATAAATAGATGTAGGCCCAAGTGATGAGCCTCCGCAGAAGGAAATTGGGAGTTCCACGATCGATGAGAAAATAAGTGACAAGTCCATACATGACACCTCTATCCTGCCTAATACTCAGATCCCCAGTGAGAAACAAGTAGAAGTTGGATCTACAAGGAAGAATGAAGAAGTTTGAGAGCCCACTCTCGAACAAATTTACACTGTGTTAATCTTGGGAAACAATCTCACATGGGGTGATCAATAGATACCAGACCCAGTAGATGAGGTCACAGATATCTATGCGATATCCTATGATCAAAAGAGAAAGGATATCATTTAGAAGACTGCAAAGAAGAGAAGAATCACCCTGGATCAGTCCATCATAGTCGTCACTGAGGAGAAGTCAATTGATACAGCAGATGCCCATACATCTGAGCTGATTGGTGTGGGAAAATCCCTCTTAGAGGTTGCCCAAGACAGAGCCAGGAGAGATGAAAAGGAACTTTCCTCCACCCAAAGGGAGCTCAAACACTTGCGCCATCTTGTCGATTACTATAAGGGTCCTACACAAATAACCGTGTATTTAAAATATGAGTTTGGTAAAGTTTACGATGAGTTCAAGAAGGAAAGACAGATGTTAATCTCGAATATAGCTGAATTCCAGGAAGACACTCTCATGGAACTCGTGACATGTAAGGAAATGGAGCGATGGTATGAGAAGGAGCAACAGGCAGTGGAGAGGCTCGAGTTTATTGAGGCAGTCTAGAAAGGTCGAGAAAAGGAAGACCACGACATTCGGTTAGTAAGTAAAAGAAGTCTGAATTACTTGAAGTGATCGACCGAATACTGGGCCAAAATGTCTTGAATCCCACATAAAGAAATCCAAGAACAATGGGCCAGATGTGAAAAGCACTAGGATAAAATCAATAAAATAATGAAAGACATCAGACTCCCTGAGTATGGTACCCATGATATGTTTATCGACCTAAACAAAATAATCAATTTGTGCACCGAACAGGATGTGTCATGGGTTGAAGAATGTACAAAGGTCATTGATGCAAAGCCTGGGCAAGTACAACAGTTCGCAAGACATCTAATCAAATCCAGAGCCATACTTCAGAAGTTGAACTTTAGCCTCACAAAATATCGGGTGCACGCAACACACATTGGGGGAATCTATGCAGCTCCAATGGAACAACACAGGTTTCCATGGGCCAACACCTATGAAGAACTCTTTATCAAATGTTCTGATTATGAAAGAGTCCACCTTTTCCAAGAAACAACTCAGGTGGACTGTTGAAAGACTATTAGATAATGATGCCACATGGCGATTCTTGATTAGCTCAAATTGTATTTTACCGTTAATTACTGTTAAGACTTTATATTATAAATAGGAACATGGACCGATGGTCAAAAGGTCGATGGTTGTTGTAAGAACTCTTTTATTTTGGTTGTGGATAATTATTTTGAGACTGCTACGAATTAAGAAGTCCTTCTGGACCAGAGATCAACTATTTTCATCAGATGTATGTGATTGGAGTTGGAGAATAATTACTTCCTTTCCTATTCCATGAATGTTTCAGTAAATGAGTAAGAGAAATTGATTTTGTTTTCAAGTTATCTGGTGTAATGTTTTGATGTTCCTTGCTTTAAATGATGAAAGTACATCATTGTTCTTCTATGTGATGAATGTCTTGGTAGATGAATTATTTTGCTTACCATGACATTGATTACAGTTGTGTTTCTTTCTCGATGCTAAGTAGTTTACCTCAATAATGTGATGAATGTATCGATAGATGAATTATTTTTCTTACCCTGATCTTGATCATATATGCATCTTCTTCCTGTTAAGTAGTTTTCTCAAACAACAGTTGGATGCTCTTTCGGTTAAAGTATTATTACTAAGCCCTTTGGCATAGGATCGTTGTATGCTTGTTAGAGTAGCGGGTTATCCCAAGCTCGACCCCTTCCCAATAGTTAAAACTCTTGTCATATCTTTGTCAAGTTGGTTTATACTGGCTTTCATCTTTTGTACCTTCCCCACCTAAGAGAAAATATAGAAAAAACTGTCTTAACAAAAGGAAGAGCATTCACCAAAAAACAAAAAGGCTCATCGATAATTTGGCCAGATTGTAAGATCTGGAGAACCATTCCACTCCAAACATTGTAGAGTCTAATTGGTCCTCAGTGGTGGGTTTGGTTCCTTCTATTGAATCATGGGATTTAAGCCCCATCAACACGGTCCATATTCAATTCGAGCTCCCCCTCCCCCCCGTCATTCTAAATTTAATGATGGGGGGGGTCTGATATCATAGTTTTCCCTTGTGTGGATCTGAAGGGTCAGGATAGCCATGCCTAGATCTACAGTTGAGGTCCTATCCCGGACACCCACACACCATTGTTATACCTTTAATGATGGGGGGGGGGTCCAACATGGGCAGTTTTCCAGTGTGGGATCCTTTTCTATCATGGCGCCTCCTCCCTGCGTCGCCCCCCTCCTCTTTCCACCTGTGTTCCACTAGGCCTCCTGTCCATCAGTCACATCACTCATTTCCACCTTGTCTCATTAGGACACACTCACCTTCCACTCACCCTCGTGGAATGTCATTTTCCATTTCACTCGCTTTGATCTTCCCACACCTATCCCTCTCCCTATCACGTCGTCCCATCATAGGAGACGTGTTCCCCTTTGACAAATCACATCCCACCACCGTATCTCCGTGGCCCCCACAAGATCTACCACATCTGTCCTCTGGCCTCTCCTCATCTCACTTCCACATCTAATATGCCAAATCATTATTTTATAGCCACCGCTCATCCGTTTCTCCTTGTTAGGTGCCCCAGTTAGCGTGTCTGCCTCCACATCTTACCATGAAGCCATTTAGTAGATCAATGTGGCATCATGAGAAGCCTCCACATCCCAAAGGTGCATAGTTGACCACGACCATTTCCGATACCAAGGAAGCAGTTATTGAAATGGTTGGTGGTGGGTGGACAACGTTTCCACCATAAATGGAAATTCCAGGAGAGGACTGTTAGCTTGTCAACTCCTTCCAAGCTCATTCTGGAACACGATGGCATCTGAACGAAGTGCATGATGGCCTAGAGTCTGCATGCATAGTCTTCCAGTAAACATGCATACATAATGTCTTCAATGGAGTAAATCGAAGCTCCTATTGGATTTTGTCTCCAAGTATATGAAGGCATTTTTCCATTTTCGGAACTATCGATGGTTGAGCTACACTCCCGAATTGTAAAGATTTAATGAAATTTCTGGTTCTCTGGTTATGAGTTGTATCTGAGACCTCATTTTTAATGAAAGTCAACTTCTCTCCATCTCTCTGTAAGCTTTGTTTTAATACACTCGTAATTGGCAGGTCCAGTCGAGGGCGATTATGTTGTGTGATGTATGTTTGATCATGATAGTGTTTTCACCAATTTTAAATCGATCTCCTATGTCTTTTTCTTCCCATTACCCTAAGTAGATCATTGAAATATTCAAGCGATATGTTATAGTAGCCACTGTGATGCAAGTATGATTATTGTGTTATTGTAACTGTGTCATCCTGGCACATTTCAGTGTTTGTTCTTTCTTCTACAGACTATTGGAAGTTTGATGCCTACAACAGACCTATGTATTTTATCTCTGAAGTCTTCCTCCCACTCACCCTTATTACAACTTACTGACTAAAGTTATATCAAGACCTCACATGCTTGTGCATAGCCTGGCCCAAGATTCTAAGTTAAAATGATATTCTTCTGGGTCTGTATCCGTTCTATCACCCTTTTATATACCAATCATGACATAAAACTGATGGGAATTAGGCTCTTCTCCTACCACAATTCAGGAGTGACTTCTGACGCTAACACTTGGCATGATTTTTCCCATATTCTTAACTATATTAGCATATTGTACATTGTGAAAATTCCTCACTTTTTATCCTCCATCAGGGAAATCTTTGTAGATGTGATCTCCCTCATAGCCCCAACATTTAATAGGTTATTTCCTTGGCCTTTTCCTCGATCTCTCTATCTTTCTGGGCTCATTTTGAGTTGGCTTCCATTGAGAACTATTTCTAAAGAATGGTGTCATGTGTCCTTTCTTCCTTTGCTCCATATTCCCTTTCTTCTTGTCTTCCCAAGCCTTTTGGATATTTGTCCTTCCCATGTGTTGATCATAGAGGAACTTGGCTCTCCTTATGGCTTCCTCCAATGTCTTGGGATCATCATATTGTATCTTTTCACTAAATAATGAAGATATTCCACTCAAAAATCTTTAAATCTTGACATTTTCATCCTTGACGAAATCAAAATATCTTAGTAGCTCCATGAATATTCTCTCATACTTATCTGGTCATGCTTCCAAGCATGAGTTCAAAAAATTCCTTCATCTTCCTATCATAATAATGTTTGGTCAAGTATTTCTTCTGAAAATACTTCTTGAACTCCCTCCAAGTAATATTTTTCTCATCAATGTGTTGTACTTGCACAAACTGGTCTCACCACATTGATACTTTTCCCTTGAGATCATGGATTTCAATTCTTCCTTCTACTTGTAAGGAGTGATTATGCAATTGGAAATACTTCCTCATTCCCAATAGCCAATTCTCTACATATTCACCTTTCTTTTGCTCACTATCAAAGCTAGTTGTTTTTATCTTCCTCGTTTCTCCTTGTAGTTCATCTACCCTAGAGCTTCCACTAGTATTCCTAGCATGATATAAACTTGGGATACTGTATGCTCTTATAACTAAGTACCTTGGTGAGTGATGATGATGTCTACCAATACTTCTATATTATTCTCTTTTGGCATGAGATCTGTGACTCTTTGACTTACTTGATTATGTTTCCTTATCCACCTTCTTCTCTATCATGTCCAAACTCTACAACAACCTAATTTTGATTCCATCTTGCTTCTCTTTAGATTTTATAATCTTCTCATTATCATCGTTATAGCTGAAAACATCTCTTTGTAGACTCTTTATTGACTCTACCAAATTCAAGTTTTCTTCTTTTCCTTCTGCATGCCCATTTGATTCTATCTCAACATTACCCATTCTACATACAAACCCTTGAATTCATATTTATGGTTGTAGGCCCTCTGTGCATATTACATGTCTCTAATCTCACTCATAATTCTGTTTTGTTCAATTTTCCCTTAACTTTGAAAAATGTGCATGCAATAGGATTTATTGGACCACAATAATTTAACAAATCTATAAAGTTATGAACCATTTTTCCCTTTAAACACACCATAACTATTCTTTCAGATTTCTTGTCAAATTTTCCTCTCCATTAACATTTCTAGGTTCATACATGGAATATTCTATCTAATACCTTTTCAATTATTATCGTCTTTCTCAACTCTGAGTTCTGAGCAACAAGTTATAGCCATTGACCGTTACCCATTTTCTCCTTTATGCACCCTTTTAACTAGGTGTAATTTTGACTATGATCATGCATACCTTACACTAGCTCCTTTATTATTTTGACATGATCTCAATTGGGTTCCTCCACGACCATATTTTGAATATTATGACCAAGTTTCACCTTCATCCAAGCTCCATCCTGCTATTTATAGCCTGCTAAAGTTTTGGCTAATTTACATTTTTAGCACTAAATGATACAAGTGCCTTCCATGTTCTCCTATGCACTTTTAGGTACCCATACTTCCAATATGTCTCCATGAATTTTTTCTATGGATTAATATATTTCCATATACTTCTCATGTGCTCCAATATGACTTATGAGTAGGAAGTTATGGATTCTAGAGTAAATTGACACCTAAATATTACCTTGCACTATTTGACCTTTAATTTCTCCATACAAGCTCTATTTGGAAAATAACTTATCTTGTTAGAAACATCTCTCCAAGCTCTTTCATTTTATAACAATAAACTCTATGTATTGCAAGTACATGCCCTTTCTTACAAATTTGATCTTCTAAAAATGTTGTTTAGGAATTCAAAAATGGCCTGCAAGATAATGACCTACAAAACACTATAAAATTCTTCCAAATTTAGTTAAATTTTGTTGACTTAGCAACTGATTTGGAATTCTAGGCCCACATGGAACCCCAATATGATGCCATGTTAGCCTCCTAGACCACCTAGACCTACCTCATTGGCCTTCTATTACTTCTTTCTTATCTCCTTTATCTCTTTTTTCCTTACATGGGACTTCAATTTTAATAAGATATTGATATTTTATGGGACCTAAATGCCCAACTAGCATATATCTGACCCAACATGAGACAAGGGTCCTACTTTGGCTATCAAAGTTCCATATGGATCCACTTTATTGGTTGTGGGGATGGGCAGGTCCCATTCCACACCTTTTCCTTGCCACACATGCACTTGCACATCTTCCAAATCTGACTGTTGAGATTTGGTGAGAATCGATGGTGGAGAGGCCACGTTGCATCCCAAAAGTTCTTGAGTTTTAACAAACCCCTTGCATTGTGACAATGATTTCTCCCATCCTATGTGGCACAATCTAAGTGGTGTCACTTGGCTAAAGGCCTTGAAAATCAAAATCACTTTGTCCCCATGCGATAGTGGTTTATGGTATTAGTTATAACACTATCCCATGCAATCCCCATGTCACCTACCACCATGCCACCAACTTCCACCATGGAATTCCACATCACCTCTACCACATCATTGTCACTTCACTGCCATGTCATGTATGAAAAAATACACAAATTTTACTAAACTTCTATTTTTTCCAGTATTGCATAGTATTTAAAGTTTTTTCCCTAGACACCATGGAAATATTAAATTAGGATTACTACGGACACCTTCAACCCTACAACCAACTGATTATTTCCACACATGAATGATTAAAATTCATGGGCAGGCATTTCACTCAATTTCACTCACGAATTGGTGATTTTCACCCAATTTTACCATGGTTTCACTGTAACCCCACAATTCAACCAATTACAAGCCCAAAATTTCTAAAACTAAGCTTAAAATCAATGATTTTTAACTTTTGGGATCAATTACATGAATTCCTCGTGAATTTCTCCCAATTCCATGGGAACAATTTTAACAAGCAAGTTGCAAACATCCTTTGAAAATTTAATTTCTGCAGTTTAACTTCTGCATGCTGACAAATTACCCCATATAGGCTCAGTATTGAACATATGGATCTAATACCACAATGTAACATCCCTAGCCCCAAACTAGGCAACACCACACAAAATGTCTTCCTCTGATACCACATTGTAACATTTCCATCCACCAAGATAAGTCTTGTTACCTCTATTCTTATATTTGATACCATTTAATTAACTTAATATGCCCTCTATATGCAAAAATTATGAAATACTAGAAGCATAAAAATTCATGCATAAACATATACATTTAAAGAATACAAAATTAGCATAACATACACACAACAATTGGTACATAAACACGTATAAAAGAACACTTATCTTTTAATGATAATTCAACAACTACATACAGACTTCATACATTCCTCCCAACCATAGACTATGTTCTTCAAATATTTTCAACAATAAGTCACCCCTAAGTTGGGGCTATGAATCCACCAGGGAAAGGGATCCTAAGCGAAACTAAGGTCTAACAATAGCTCAACAAAGCACAAACTTGGTGCCAACTCCAACAATAGTTCCCAACTCATAAACTCTCATTCCCCACATCCTATCCTGCCCTAGTAAGTGTACCCCTTCTCTGATCAATAGTCCTTCCGTTGTCCCACTTCCCTTCCATTGATTCAGTGACAAGATCGTTAGGAATGTTGATTTTTCTATAAGCTAGGTTAATCATGAAGTTCATTCCATTTTATCATTTAACTTAACCATAGACAATAGTGTTGCAGCAACCAAGATCACAATAAGAAACACCATGTACAAGAACACAAGAAGTATCCTGGGAAACCCTTCTCAACAAGGGAAGAAAACCTAGCCAAATCCTTTGCTATATTCTTCAAGAGAAAGACCTTCACCACCAAGAAACACCTAGCACACAAGAGGGTGCTTAAACCCTAGAACTCTAGCGACCAAGAGAGGTGCCCACCTTTTCCAAAGTAGATGTACTTGCTGAAATTTACAAACTCACAAGAAAGATATGATTCCACAATGGGGAATCATCCCTTACTTATATTAGACTTGTCCAATCAACAAAGGCATCTATTGGCTCAATAGGGCCGACCTCTGTAAGTTACTATATAATTTATTATTATTATTATAATTAATATTAACAATATTAATTATCTTTTACATTTATTATTAATCACATTAAGGTGGGGCTGACTTGTACCCTTTACATAACAATCAGGGTTAAAGGCATGTATGAATCTTGAAAAACATATAGAAAAGGATCTGATACACCAACTAGTGCTCATCCACTAGGGGCACATCCATAGGGATGTCATAGCTCTGGCTCACTCCATTACACAAAAGAACCAGATCTACACACATTCACATGTGCTCATCCACATGCACGTCCACTCTACAGATCTCCATACCCACTTCCTCACACATGAGAATCATCTAGAGTTTTCTCATCAACTCTGCTACTCAGAGGAAGTTAAAACATCGTCTTCATTTCTGTTCACATGACGATGCACCCAACACTTTTGGGATTTCACACATTCACCTTGTGCTCAACCACATGCATGTCCAACTCACCAGATCGCCTTTCCCACTGGATAATCATTTGGAGTTCTTCTCACTCTATGAATGGTGGAGGTCATCTCTACATTCCTAGCTCTATCTTAGGCAGGAACCACATAACCTACTTAGGGGATTTCTCTCAGGTTTGTAAGATGAGAGAAAGAATTCACATAGCTATAATGATTCACACCTCACAAGTTTGTAAGTTGGAGAATGTCTCACATATATGCATTCATAAACACTCCCTCTCAACTAGGGAGGAATTCTTTATCATTCCAAGTCTCACACATATGTATTTTGAACTTTATCTTGGCTGCAGTTATCGACATTCCCTCTCAACTAAGGAGCCATTCTTCACAAAGTTATTTTGGTGAATATATATACAATCTTCTCAAGTGTAGGAAGGTATTGTATGTGTATGATTTTCCTCTGCATCACATCTTTGAAATAAGGATATTTCATCTCATCATATTTCGATCCATCAGGAACACTAGTTTCTCAAGGATCTTTACTCATGACTCTTGGTTATCATCATAGGATCCATCTCATGGTCAAGTAAATCTATTAGAAGCTTTTGAAGCCACATTGTTTCACACACTCGATGTTATATACTCTGCCTCTATGGTACTCGAGGCTACATAGTTTTTTTTTTCTTGCTGCATTAGGAAACCATGGAAAACTTCATGATAGAACATCAGTTGAATGTGTTTTTCCAGTTCACTATACTTTCTGCTCAATCTGAATCAACATATCCTACAAAATCAATTTTAACTGGAGGAATATATCATGCCATATCCAATTGTTCTTAGTATATATCTCAATACATGTTTTGTTGTTGTCTAGTGAGTCTGTCTCGGTTGACTCATGAAATGACTAGGAACATTCATTGCATGGAATGAATCAAGTTTGGTGTTGACCAGATACATTAGTTATCCAATCAGTTGTGGATCAATCTCATCAAAATCATCGTCAATCTTCTTCTTTAAATCCATCACGATGGATTTTTCATTTTTTCATACTCAACTTCTTTAATATTTTTACTGTATATTTTCCTTGACTTAATAAAATATTATCGGTCATCTGTCATACTTCTTGTCCCAAGAAGTAGTGCATCATACTCAAATTCTTCATATTGAATTTAGAAGTCAAGGATTACTTGTGACGACAATGCTTTCTGAATAAGTCATCGGGATCAGGCTCTCATCGCCAACACTGTAATGATATAGCTTTGGATCAACAACACTCTTGCTGAAATCTAAACTTATCAAAAATATATCTATTTGATATAGTTTCCAACTCATGGATGGTAGTACAGATGGAAGTGTATCTAGTTGATTGGATTAGGTGTAATATCCCTAGGCTGAACCCAATTGTAATGTAAATGAAAGTGTACTTAAGCTGGTGAGTTGTTTTATATCTTTTTGTATGCACCTTTCATGGCATAGTGCGTGCATGTACTGCGTAGAAAAATGACGAAGTGTGCACATTTTAGGATACCACGTGCATCATCTTAAGTGCACGTGATATTGAGGCCAACGAACCTTTGTGTATATCCTGTGTTTTATAGGTTGGTGAGCCATTTATTATAAGCTAGGATGCTTAGGATGTTTTGAAGGCCAGTGCACCTATTTTTTTATATATCACATGATTAATATAAAATACATTGTTGCGTGCAGACCAACAAAGCAGATGAAGTCTCACCCGAGGTAGAGGCAAGGGTGGTTACAGGACTCAAGTGTCTGCAACCTAATCTAGGACACAGATCTGTGATTGTATCGCTTAGCAAGCACTTTGCATAGATCATTCATCAATATTCCACTTAAATCTACTTCGTTGTCATAACATAGCATCACAACATTCACTTAGGTCTAGATTATTTTAGCACTTAGCAACAACAAGATGGATCAGATCTGGTATACCAAGCTCTTAGCATATTCATACACATCGGATTTGGCATTCATATACATCTATAGCACTAAGCATAAGCAAGTCTATCTAATCACATCTAAGAACTTAGCAATAAAAAACATCTAAGAAGAAACACAAAGCACAACACATAGTATTTACATGGTTCACCCCCACCCTAGGGATACATGCACCAACTCTTCCTCTTTATTATCTTTAGTCAATCTGGTTACAGCACAAAGCTATCAAAATCCTACTCCGCATAGGACAGGGGATCTACGTACACCTTGCCAGATCCTCCTTCCTCGAGTAGATATATCACAGAGCCTCCTTACAATTTATGCACTCAGCACTTACAATACTTGCACTCATCTTTGCAAGTCAATCACATTGATCAATTCTAGCACCAAGCCCTTGGATAATATTTTCCTCTACTTACATCACCTAGATATCTATTTATACATTACAAAAGTGGGCCTAAGCGTGGTTAAACCCACAGGACGACATCCCTTTGCCATTACATTGTCCCAAAACCCAAAAAGGACCCAAAAAGTGGGCCGAGATCCCATGATCTCTACTTCTCTTGGCGCTCCTTCTTCGACAGGCTATCAAAGTCCCAAAAACACTCAAATATGACCAAGTATTCCTCAAAACTTGGTCAAGGGCCAATAGCTTAACTCAAACAAGTTGTCATGTTTTTAGAAATAAATATAGTTTAAACAAACACACTAACAAAAAACTCAATCCATTCATACATCAAGTCTATTCTATCACATATATCATATAATTAATAATTTAGCTATGTATCTTTCTTTGTTGCATAAAGATAATATCATAACCATTCAAAGGGGTTGAAAGAAAATATACTGATATATCCAACAACAATTTCAGTAGCTACAGACAAAGAAGTACAATAACAACTTCTCATTGTAAAAAAGATTGCAATCAAGATATTAGTTACATGGATTCCATGAGAAATAATTAATTGTCTTCTAATTCATATTAAAAAAAACTACACTTCTTGATAGGTAAGAAAAAACAAAACTTTTTGAAAGGCCAACGAGATATGGACCTCATTAAAACAAAAATTCCAAAGAAATCGAGTAGTATTTATATTCACATGAAAATCCAAATTGAGTATAATATTGTGTCCATAAAATAATTAATTTTATACTTGAGCAATGAGAGTATCCCCATTCTTCTGGTGTCATTATAACCCAAACGCAGACCAAACATAGGGGTACTAAATTTTTTTTTGTGTGTGTCTTCATTTTCTGAGATTAAAGACAGTCATAGGAATTATATTTTCCTCTGATTCTCCTTCATCATCTCTCCTATAAGGGTACAAGTCTGCAACATTGAATATTGGTGATATCCCAACATTGTCTGGCAACCCAATTTCATAAGCATTGGCTACAAATTTTCTGAGAATCATGCATGGTCCTATCTTCTTCCTCCTTAACTTGTTATATGTTCCCCTTGGAAACCTTTCCTTTCTCAAATGAGCTAAAACTTCATCTCCTACTTTGAATTGAACTTCTCTCTTCTTCTGATCAACTTCATTCTTATATTTCAATACGATTTCTTGTAGCTGCTCTTTGAATCTGTCATGGAGTTTCTGGATTTTTGTTGCAAAATATTATGCGCCAATACTTCTGAATTCATCTTGGTTCATATATCTCAGCTCTATAATCCCTCTTGGTTTTATACCATACACAATTTATAATGGACTTTTTCCAGTGCTCCTGGTCACTGAATTGTTATATGCAAATTTTGCTTGTGCTTGAATCTAATCCCATTGACGAACTTGCTTAATGACTAAACTCCTTAACAAGTTTCCCAAACTCCTGTTTACTACTTTATTCTATCCATATGTCTAAGGGTGATATGTTGAACTAAAGGAAAAGTTTTTCCCTATCCTCTTCCATAGAGTTCTCCAAATGTGTCCTAAAAATTTTGTGTCTCTGTCTGAGACTATGCTCCTAAGCAATCCATGTAGTCTCACCACTTCTCTGAAAAACAAATTAGCTTTGTGTGTAGAACCATTTTTTTTTCTAGCATGGTATGAAATGTGTCATTTTTGAAAATATTTCCACCACAACAAATATGGAATCACTCCCTTTTTGGGTTTTAGTAAATCTTAATACAAAATCCATATTGATTACATCCCATGGCCTTTCTAATGGCTGATACAAACCAATGTTCTATTGTATTCCTTTTGACTACTGGAAAATTATGCATTTGTTCAAAAACATTTTCAACTCTGCCCTCATGCTTGGCCAATAGTAGCAATTTATCAACTGTGCAAATGTCTTATCATGACCAAAATGTCTAGCTAAACCTCCACTATGTTTCTCTTTCAACAGGTTACATCTCATTGAGCATCTTGGTATACATAGTTGGCTCCCTTTGAACAATAATCCATCTTGGATAAAATATTATGTCCATGGGATTCTATCTCCCAACAAAGGATTCTTACATGCCTCATAAGCTTCCTTAAAATCTGGATCTTCTTGATACATTTCCTTGAGGTGTTCAAACCCTAAGGTCTTCACTTGGAATTATTGTACAATTAAACTCCTCTTGCTTAAAGCATTTGCAACTTTGTTAGCAATTCCAACAATATGTTTAATAACAAAAGTAAAACTATGCATAAATTCTACCCATTTAGCATGTCTCTAATTCAACTTTTATTTCCTAGTAATAAACTGCAAAGCTTGATTATCACTATAGAATACAAATTCTTTAGGAATTAGATAGTGCCTCCACTTCTTCAAATCTCAAATCACTGCATACAATTCTTTGTCATATGTGGAATAATTATTCTTGGTTTCATTTAGCTTCTCATTGAAATAAGCAACTGACCTATTATCTTGACTCAAGACTGCTCCAATAGCTACTCCACTTGCATCACATCTTACTTGAAATGTTTTTCCAAAATCTGGTAAGACCGAAATTGGTTGTTATGTGATCTTCTCTTTCAACACTTTGAAACTTTTTTCAGATTCCTCTGTCCAATTAAAAGACTTTTTTTTTCTTCTTCATAGTGTCCATCATGGGTGTACATATGCCACTGAAATTTTTGATTAAATTTCCATAGAAAATTGCTAACCCATAAAAAATTCTTACCTCAAATATGATTCCTGGATATGGCCATTATTTGATTGCTCTCACCTTTTCTGGATATATCTTCAATTCATTTGAAGGGATCATAAAACCAAAAAATATGAGTTTTGTCTTCATAAAAGAGATTTTTTTTTTCATATTTATCAACAATTTTTCTTGGTGCAACCTTCTCATCACTGATGTCAAATGTTTTAATTGTTCTCCCTCTGTCTTACTCAATATTAGTATTTCATCCAGATATACTATGACAAATTTTCCTATGACTTCTTTCAATAATTCATTCATTAATCTCATAAATGTTCTTGGGGAATTTGTCAACCCAAATGGCATGACCAACCATTCAAACAAACATTCATTTGTCTTGAATGTTTTCTTCCATTCATCTCCCTCTCTCATCTTTATTTGATGATATCCACTCTTCAAGTCTATCTTGGAAAAATAGATTTCTCCACTTAAACAATCCATCAAATCATCCATCCTAGGTAAAGGGAATCTATACCTAATGGTGATCTTATTCATGGCTCTGGAATATGTACACATTCTCCATCCCCCATCCTTCTTTGGAATCAACACAGTTGACACTGTACATGGGCTTAGGCTTTCCCTGACTAAACCTTTATCCAACAACTCCTGGACTTGATTTTTGACTTCCTCATTCTCTCTAGGTGTCAACATATAAGCTGCTTTGTTTGGTAAACTAGCTCCTAGAATAATCTCAATATGATGAATTATACTCTGAATGGGTGGCAATGAGTGAGGTAATTCATCCACTACTATGTCAGCAAAGTTTTCTAACAGTTATTGGATTTCTTCAGGTAAATCCTCCACAGAAGTATTCGTAAGGATAACTCTTGGCTTCCTCACTATAGCAAACTGCATCTCCTTCTCCTTCTTGACTTCATTCAAGAGTGTTAGGATATTTATACACTTAGGAGTTAGTTAATATCTACTTGGTCTAATATGTCGTTAGGTAAAAGTGTGTTTCTTTAGTATGCATTAGTATGCATTTGTAGTTAGGAAATCC
>JZKD02S2104544.1:430993-454887 GCA_000966675.3 Picea glauca
CTCCTTGAGGTTAAGAGAATATTCCAGTTGAATGATTATGCATACAATGGTAAAAATATTCATACTTATCACTTTTCATAAATTATTCCCAAATTCCCAGTCATATTTCCATTAAATCCACTCACTTCCCCCTATTGCATAATATTCCTAGTTATACCCTCTATGCATGTTGTTCTCGTTATGAGAAACCATGAGTTATGAGTTCTAAATGTGTTGAAAACAAATTTTCCTATGGAGTTGCCAGTTTGTTGATGATTAAAATCGTCAACGCCATTTTTCCCATACAATGTTGTTAAAGCCTATTATTATAAAATTTAAATAATAATAGTAGGTGGGACCCCCTTGTAGTTTGGAGATCAGGTCTATTCATATGTGATGTTGTGATGATGTTCAACATGTATTACATGGTTAATGATATCTTTTTTTTATTGGATATAGTTTGAGGCTTAAGAAGTATTGGTTCTTTGTGTTACTACAGCCTATGATTGTCATTGACACAATTTCTATATGTTCTTATCGCACCTGCACAACAAACATGTTAGTGAAAATACATAAAAAGCAGTTTGGAGAAAGGAAAAATTACTATAACAAATGCAAAATAAAAGGGATCTAATTCTACAATTTTACTATACCATATACAAACAATGGGAAAGAAATAGGAAACAATGTAACAGTTGCAAAGGGGAAGAATTCAAACTATCCTATATACTATGCTACATGCATGAAAGACTTAATGGTTATGGTTAAATCCTAGCTAGCAATTTAATGGTCATGCGATTTGTGGTCGATATACATATGGTATATTTTGGAAGGATAGGATATGGGTGGCTCATTTTGACAAAGTAATAGACACCAATAGTTATGCAATTTAAACTATGTTATATGGTACATAGTTGTTTTGTGTATGGCATAAGTTAAGGAATATGATGGTAATGATATTGGCTTTTAATGAGGTGATGGTTTCGATACATGATCTTATTAATGGTGTTAATGAAGAACTTGTTGTCATGTATTGATGAATTAATGAAATGTGGGTGGAGGTGACATTCATTTACTGCGCGTCACCTTTACTCATTCCGTTAGCCACCACACTAATCGGGCTATTGTTCAACCTTGTCGATGTGGTTATGATATGATTTCTTAGTAGAGAGGAACCGCTCAGCCAACTCACGTTTTAAGGAATTCGATTACAGGTATTTATTTTTTTCACCATTCACGAGTCTTCTCTAGTTATGAAATGACTACTGGCTCAAGTGTATTGGTTTGCTCTTTCCTAAAGTGTTGCAACTATGTAAAAAATTGTGATTTGGAATAAAGCGTCGATGGTTCTTTCTGCAACAATATTGAATTCATAGAATTTGTTGGTCATCCTAGGTGTTAGTAGTCATATAGGCTCTCTGTGATCTTGGCTGGTTTAGTTGGAGGGTTGTTCTCACGTGTTCGCATCAATATGTCAAGTCTCTGGATTTTATGGGTTTAATGGTTGGAGGCATTTTGCTTCACTGTGTTTTGTTCACTTGGGCATTGGTTGATCTCACCACTAAGGGTCACGAAATGAGTTCCATGTTCTTAATCAACCTTGTCTTCACCTCAGTACTGTGGTTTTTTGGTCGAAGAGCACGAGGGTTATACCCTGCATGTATTAAATAACATTGCCAGGCCAAATTAGAGGCTCACCTTTTGTTATGGCCCCCTGTCATGGATTTGTTACATGTCCATGAATGAGTTGTGGTTCTCTCTATGTATGCACATTGGCCTCAGATTGTTTACCACTACAAGGAGTTGGCTTTGTTCTCCCTGTGTTGGCTATGGAACAAACCGTTAGCCCTCCAGTCTAAAGTTTTATAGAGAAAATTGTTGAGACTGTCATGTTTACTATGGGTTATCATGGATTAAATGTATTGTCAACTAATTTGAATATAGACTTGCCCAGTTGGTCATATGATAGTCGTGTTGGTTTGGCATCTAGTTACTGCCTCTATTATAACAATGGTAAACCTTGCATTATTAATTGCATAATTCAATACACACAATCACTCTCATTATGTTTAATAACTCAGTATTGTTAATTGAGAGAGTCGCTGCCCCGATTCGAATTGATGCATGGGTATGTGTGGTTTCCACATCTTGCTAGGTCGATTGATTTTTATGATAGCGGTGAATTAGTTGGTTGATACATAGTCACTGGTATTTTTTCACTAAGGATTATTTGGATGTTTAGCTGGCATTGGTTACAAATGCTTGATGTTGTTCACTCATACCACGTTGTGTGTGTGGTGCTTCTGCACAATGAAATAATGGTGATGGTAATTGTTAGTTTCTTTTGGGGTCGAATGGTTATTGCAACCATGAAGACTGTATGAACGAAATCCACTGAATGCTTATGATTGTCTGATTGTATACAACAACATAATTGATTAGAGTTTGACTAAATCGAAGAAATATTGAATAGATTGATGGCTCAACATGCTGGTTTGAGTTATTACTATGACTATGTGTTTGGTTTTCTAAAATGGAAATGTTGCATCATGGTTTTTTTGTGGCTGTGCATTGTGTATAACATGGATATCTTGGGTTTCGTGCTCAGGGATACCCACAGGGTTTTAATAATGTTTTTTTTGCAACCCGATCATTTGTTGAGATAGGCATGTTGTTGATACCTCATCGTGTTGGATGGATGGCCCATCTTTTTAGAGTCACATTAAATTGGGCTTGCATAGTGATGGAGTTACACTTGCATGATTGAATTATTCAATGCATATCTTGTGTTGGAATGGTGGTTGGTGTCTGTATGTTTAAATGTCATTTATCTTGATTATTAGGTTTAATTACCCTATATATGTTTAACAAATATCATTGTGCTTAAATGACAGGCCTGATTGCAGTGATAGTGTGACTTCATTGTTAATTTTGGAAACATGACTTTGAGTATATTTGTTGATTGAAGTAATGTATGGGTAGTGGTTCATTTTGATGGTTGACATAGTGGGAATGGTTATCGTTTGAAAATTGTTATAAGATGAAAAGTATATAAATGAAAGGAACAAAATCCCTTTACAAATTGTGTGGAATGCATATTGTCGTGGGATGGCACTGTGTTGGATATTTGATTATCAACAATGAACTAGTTAAATACATAGTAATTTCTATTTGGTCACAATGATTGATGGTTGGTGTATCTCTTTTCACGGAAGTTTTATGGATCACTTAATTAATTTCATGAACAATAATTGTTTTTATTCCCTTCCATTATTTCATTTTCTGCTAATTACAAATCCCATTACCTTCCCATATTAATTTTTTCACTCCCTATTCTGAGATTGATTACAGTCAAGATAATTTCAATGTTAAAGAAGTTGAAAGTGCCAGTCTCTTGTGTGGATTGCAGTGATGTTTTATTGGTTTTCTTTACAGTTTATTTTTGTTGTCATTGAGTAGTAACCATGTTCTCTTCCCCTTCATTGTATCATGTTTCACTCAATACAAACCCCTTACATATCCCAAAACCCTTTTTCACCCCCTACTCATTGATAAATAGTAAAAAAACATTTATGGATTGGATTGCATGAGTCTGATACATTGTTGAGCCAAATCTATTTCATATTTTTAAGAGTTGTCATTTATGGTTATTTAAAACACTATTTTCTAATCAATCACACATGCAGGAATGAGGTTTTTCATTCGATGTAGCCATGGTTGAGGAAACAGTGGTAGAGGTAATTGGAACTGAGGAGAAAGAAGGCCCAGGTTCTCCATAAATTTTGATGTTGATTCACAAGAGCTTGGCTAATTGTTTTAGGCCGTAATTTTCAATTGGATTGGGCAGGGAGTAGTCCAAACTAGGCCTGAGAGGCCTCCTTTCCAATTCCTGCAAGCCCTTGGTATCCCTGTGCCCCCTCACGTATCATTGGAACCTGAGGTTCCTAAAAAATGACAGATGTCAAGAGATTATCTACCCGAGAGTATCCCAACATCGTGGTTGGTCCAACTTGTCCTTGACTGCTCCTTCTCTTATCAACCCCATTGTTCAAGCTACCCCTGACCACTCTCTAGTGGAATCTTCCCATACTAGCAAGAGGTTGAAAATTGAGGCCCACCGTGCCCTTGACAAAGGAAAAACCATTGCTTCCCCTTCCTCACCCTCCAATGGATCTAACAAATACTTGTCTTCCCAGATGCATTTGAGGGACGATTGTTCCCACGTCATCAACGAGATTAGGATTAAAGGCTCTGCACAACCAAGGGAGATTCAGGAAAATCAAAAGGTGATAGTAGTAATCAAGGAAGGGTTGCATCGTAGACTAGGAAATATGGATTTTGAGTTTTTATTTTTATCCATTGTTGATGACAGTTGACTTCATGAAATTTTGGACAACATGTTTTATTTTGGATATATGAGTAATATTTTTAAAAATAATTTCAAATTTCATGAGCTAAATTTTCCAAAAGTGAATATGTTGATGGGAGACAAAAGGAGGTGTGTTTTACTTAACTAATGGTTATGTTATGATTGCTATGATTGTTATGAAATAAAGGGAGTCACAAGGGGTCCCACCTACAAGTTATTATTTATTTATAAACTTTATTAAAATTATTACTCTCCCCCGTAACTAAAGTTAGCTGAGTCTTTTAATTAACTTAACTAATGAGTTGGTTCAACTACTTCAACCAATTCTAATTTGTTTAAAGGCAAAAGTGAAAGGAGGAACAAGGGGGAGAATAGAAGCAAAAGCATACTAAGGTTTTCTCTTTGAGTTTATGTTGAGATAATTTAGTTTTCATTCATCCATTATTCATCACAAGCCTAATTCTCTTTTATGATAGTAGGGTCTTACTGTAGACAACAATATTCAGGACTGAATCACATCATTCAGACACTTGTTTGCTAGAGGTGTTGATCTATCTTTGATAGTCTGCGTAGACTTGTATGTTTGTGAATTAATTTTCATGATTGACAAAGGCTATTGTGCAAATTCGAGTGGGAAACAATTTGTTTCAAGATGATCCATCTTTTAGACTTCAGTTTTGGTTTTCTATCAGAAGTCCTTTTGTATGTTCCATCGGGGATGTCTAAGTTTTACTTTGGTCCAAAATTTATGCATGAGATTTTGTTAAGGAAATGACTCTTTGGTGAATTCCAATGAAATAAAGGATTGTTTTATGTCTCATCTGTCTTGATTATCATCTTGGTGACTTTTCTTCTATCTTTACATTTATTTTAGCAACTGATATGTTCAGAAAATCACATAAAAAGTAAATTTCCAACAAGCTTTTTGTTGATAAAATACTAGCCTAAGCACTTGTAATTAATACTAGTGAGTTAGGATGTTATTTTTGTTGGCTATAAACATAGGGTGATATTCCCGTATATTTTCCTTTAGCCAAGAAGAATCTGAAAATACTTGAGTAAGATCATTTCATATATTTTCCTCAACACACTGTATTTCTGTAGATCTGACTTATACAGAATATCCCATGCAACCACTAGTCTCTCTAGGGAGAATCCTCAAATATCCATAACCATTTCTCATGCATACATCGAAATCCAATTACTCATAGAAATAAGACATACCTTTTGAAGCAGTGGATATATGTGATGTATCTGATCACTGCAAACCTTCCTGGGAGCTTGATCTCAAAATCTAGAACCTTGACATCTTCATCTTCTCAATTTTCTATGGATTTACTCTCATGTATGCACCCTAATACACTCTCATCCAACGTATGTATGCACCTCAATACATTGTTAGCCCCCGTACACCTTAGAAATCAGGGTTTTTTAGTATTCACTGTAATTCCAAAACTTTTGTCATCAACCCTTTGTGTTACCTTAGACTTTATGATGCAGGAGCATCACTCCCAAGCCAACCATGTGCCAGCTAGCCATCTAACTCAGTGCACACATTCAATGAGGAAAGGCACAACCCTTTCACGTTTTGAATTTGAATGTGAAGGCATTCAATATTGTAAGGTTGTTAGAGCCAAAAGGCCATGCCTATACGTAGGCTTTAGATGTAGATAGCCCTTAATGGTTGTAAGGCTGGGATCTAGATCCAATCTGGGCTAGACAACCATTTAATTATGAATTCAATGTAATTGAATAGGGTAGGTAGCTTGGAGGGAAGAGCTCAAAGAGCCCCCTCATGTAAAAGATTTTTTGATCTTGTTGAGAGTTAGAGTAGAGGTAGCAAGAGTTAGAGAAGAGAGCAGAGAGGAGGAGCCAAGATTTTGTCAAAGTCTGAGCTCGGGAACACCTTGTAAAGGAGGCATTTGATATTAATACAAACCAGAGTAGTTTTTCTTGCATATTGTCTGTTTTGGGTGACTTTCTATGTGTGTTCTATTTATGTTGTGAATGTATGTTGTAGATGTGCGTTTACAGGGATAGATAGGTTCTGCTATCTGTAGAGTTCTTTGATTTTAGGTTGGATTTCTTTGAGGGTTCATTCCAAGAGGGCGTGATAGAACACTGCGGGTTCTGATAGTCAATGCTTAGAGAGCACTTCCAATTCTGTGGAATTTGGACAAGGACGTGCTAGGAGGGAACACCAACTGAAATCATTGACTCAAAGGACGACTTCAAGGTTGTTGAATACCTTGAAGGTGAGACTGTGCAGAGGTGGACACAGTAGAAGACAAAATCTCTGAGGAGTTCTATAGGGCTCTACCAAGAGGGCGTTGAGCAGGTGCATAGAGTGCATAGAGGAACTCTGTTGAGTTCAAGAGGAATATAGAACTACTGAGAGTTCTATAGAGCTCTTCCAGGAAGGCATTGAGCACAGACACAGAGTGTTGAGAAGGAAATCTTATGTGAGTTCATAGAGAAACATAATCACTGAGGACTCTGGACACTCTGCTAGGAGGGCATTGAGTAGGTGCCAGAGCGCACAGAGAGAAATCTTTGAGTTTAGAGACATAGAAGAGTCTAGGGAAGTATATTCACATGGTTTTTGAATACCCTATAGACTCAGAAAGGAGTTTCTTGAGCTAGAGGTTGCCATGAAGGCATCAGGAATCTCCATATGAGGGAGAAGAAAAAGGTGAAGTCCCTTAGAGATCTGAGCAGCAGACAAGCTTAGGATAGATAGCACCTTCGTGTGTGTAGAGACCCTATAGGAATCATAGAGGTCATGGATAATTTTCACGATTCCAGAGAAGAGAAGCTCAGGAGGAAAAGTGCCTTTGTGCACAAGAGCGAAAACTGTAAGGAGCGCAGAAGTCGAAGAATCCTTCGAGGATTCAAAGAGGACAAGCTCAAGAGGGAGAGTGCTTTCATGCATAGATCCCTGCAAGTAATCGTAGAGGCTGGAAGAAGACCCTTTAGAGGGTTTGATTCTGAGGAAGCTCAGGAGGGAAGGCGTCTTCAAGAACGCAAATAGAAGCTCACTAGAGGGAGCACAACTGTCGTCAGATTAAGCTGAGGACAATATTTGGACTGTCGAAGTTGCACGTCTAGGAAGTAGTAGGAGGAGTGCATCATGAGAGATCGTGAGTCATCATATCTTGCGAATATCGTCGATAGTCGTCGAATCTGGGAGAAGGTGTGCGTGAGTTATGCTCACATATGGGTTGAGCAGAGGAGAAAACCTGGAAAAAATCCTGAAACAGTGGACATATTAGGATTTTGGGTTTCAGAAGTTCGGAACTTTGAAGGTTCTAAAGAAAGTAGACCGGGAGACTATAGGTCACAGGTTCCAAAGTCCCGAAGACATCAAGCCTGTCCATATTAGGAAGACACGTGTCGTGGGATCCTTTCATATCGGGGATTCAGATATTGGGAAGCAGAGAGGGGAGTCTTTCAACTTTGCTACTGGTGAAGTCCCGAAACGATCTGGATCCTCCATCTGTGAAGGACACGTGGAGGATATCGGGGAGTCCACCAGGATTTCGAATACTGGGGATTTGAGAGAACAGAGGATAAGCGTCGTAGGGGTCACAAAGTTATGAAACACGAAACCCCGAAAACTCCAAAAGAATAGGGAGGACACGTGGAAATGATCCAGGCATCGAGGAAATTATCGAAAGGAAGAATTTTGGCATTTCGACTACTGGGAATGCGAGAGGTAAGAGTTTGAAACTCTTGACCCATAGAATCTGGAAAGACTATGAGCCATTGGATCAAGGGAGGCTTTGAGCCATTGATCTTGTTCAAAGGAGGAGAACCGGAGGGATCAGGATTTCGGTACTTCGGTATTTCGGCTATCGGGAGTACGAGAGGATAGTGAGAAATTGTTGCACCGGGATTCAAGAAGTTCCGAAATGTGAATTCCCAAAAACATAGGAGGAATAGTGGCGGTACATTTCGTCATTTTGAGATTCGGCTTTTTGGCCAACTCAAGGACAAGAAACCAGGCATTTCAACATTGGAAACCCGGAAGTCCCAAAAATGACGTGTTGTTGGAGTGAGGCTGTGGTCACATGTTTTGGCATACTGGAGATCGGGATTTCAGAAGTCCCGAGGACAAGGAATCCAGGCCTTTGGGAATGAAAACCTCAGAGTTGAGAAATATAACATAAAAGAGAGTGAGGCTGCGGTCGCACCAGGTACCGGATTTCAGAAATCGACATTTTGGGGATCCTATAGCTAGGAAGTGGGATACTTGACATCGGAGGTCCCGAAATCACGAAATGCAAAGAGTCAAGGAAAATTAATGCTTGGAGGAGAAATCCGGGGATCAACATTTCGGAATACCGGGATTCGACATTTCGGGAATCCCAAAGAATAAGAGTTTGGGCACATGGAGTCAAAAGTTCCTAAGAAGAGATATGGCCCAGGGGGCTAATCATCGTTGAGTGCTATTTCAACATTTCGGCATTTTGGGGATCGAGGGATCGAGAAGGCAAAGGTTCTCAACATCAGGACTCAAGAAGTCCCGAAACCCGAAATTCCATTTCGAGAAAAGGTTGCGGTCGTGTTGAGGCCGTATGTAGGTGAAATCTCACGCCCGTGGCATGTTTGTGCAAGTGGAGTTTCATGAAGGACCTGTGGATCAAATATTTTAGGTTCCAATAGGGATCCGGAAGAGCCCCTTCGGCTCAAGGAGGTTTTTGAACGATCCTTAGACTGGGAGGTCTCACAGAACCTGTTGAGGCAAGGGTGCCTACACCATAAGTGGTATCAGAGCCACTTTTTGTTTGTATACTGCAGACAGAGGGAGGCAAAGAAGAAAAAGAGCACTCTGATACATGTCATAAGTGGTATCATAGCTTGACTCTATCTGTATATTTCAAGAAGAGAGAGTAGGAAAGAGAATACCCTGATATACAACAAAGTGGTATCAGAGGCAGCTTGCAGAGATAGGCAAAGGAAGACAGAGTGTTGGAGATGCTCTGTGGGGATTGTTGCAGGTAGGAAGCAATCAAAATAACTAGTCAGGATGACTGTAAAGGAAGGCTAGAAGCACTCAGGGTTTCTAAGTGACAACAGATCTGTCAAGAGGGTAGATAAACAACAGGCAGAATGGTTGTTGAAGGTTATGCACAAGGTGGGAAGAAGAACCACCAACAACAGGAGAACACTGCAAGGGATAAAGAACTTGTTGAGATCAAGGAAAGGATAGATGAGCTAGAATTGTAGATGTAGCATAATGCTAAGTCCATATGGGTATATGAATGGCCCATAAAGATGAAATAAAAATGGCCAGTCAGGGAATTGATGGCCAAAAGACAGTAGAGGCTATTGAAAATATGGTTGAGACATGTTGAAAACCTCAACAGACCAGAGGATAAAATGGTTCAGGTGTGTGAACCAGAGGATGGGAGAAACCTCAGTAGTGAGGATGACATGGGATCATCTGAAGATCTCAAAGACTGCCAAGAGGGCAGAACAAAAATTCCCAATTGCCAAGAGGGAAATGAAATGAGGTCGTTGCGGGATCTCATAGACTTTTAGGAGGAAAACGAGGGAATTTTGCATTACCAAGAAGGTAATGAGATGGGATCTGAGGATCTCATAAACTTCCAGGTGGGCAGTAAAGAAATCCCATATTTCCAAGAGGGCAAGGGAGAACAAATGAGCTCATAGGTGAGTTTATATCAGCCATAGGAGCTGACAGAGAGAGAATATCAGAAGAGCATTCTGATGATTGGAGGGATAAAGGTATTCCTTCCATATAGCCCAGATGAGGCCAGCATGTGTGTTGTCAAGGAAGCAATAGAAGATCGACAGCCAACAGCTATATCAGAGGCTACCCAAGCAGAGGAAGAAGAAGAGAATTCCAAGGAATGGCTCAAAGTTTTCAGCCGGGAAGCTGAAACGACTACAACATTGGAGATTGATGATTTGTGCGAAGAGATTGAAGCCCTGGAGAGAAGGGTGAAGGTGCAGAGCTTGCACATCCAACAAGTCAAGTTGGAGGCAGATGAAGGAGGATTCCATTCTGAGGAGAAGCTGGAGATGCACCAGCAGGAGAACTGGTAGAAGTTAAGTTGTCAAAAGAGGAAGTTGAACAACAGTTCAATGATGAGACTACAGAGCTAGAGTCTACAGCAGAGTGGCCACTTAGTGCCACAAAGGAGGGTAAAGACAACATGGGATATCATGGTGGTCTACCCATTTGCAGAAAGAATTTGCAGCAGAGGAGGCTGCATGAACAGAGCCAGCCATTGCAGCAACTGGACAAGGTGATCAATAAGATCAGAAGGATGATGTTGGAATCAAAAGAGACTGCTAGCAAAGGGAATTTGAGCATAAAGGAGACAGTAGCAGTAATAGAGCAGCAGAAGTAGAAACAGCAGAGCAGTGGAGCAGATGAACAACTCCAGAGGACTGTTTGGGATCCATGAGGATTTAAACAACCAAGATGGAGAGCTCATGAGCAGGAGCTCATGAATTTTTCAGCAGAGATGTATGATGTAGGAGCATCGCTCCCAAGCCATCCATGTGCCAGCCAACCAACCAACTTAGTGCACACATTCAATGAGGAAAGGCACAACCCTTTCACATTTTCAATTTGAATGTGAAGGAATTCAATATTGTAAGGTTGTTAGAGACAAAAGGTCGTGCCTATACACAGGATTTAGATATAGATACCCCTTAATGGTTGTAAGGTTGGGATCTAGATCCAATCTGAACTAGACAACCATTTAGTTATGAATTCATTATAATTGAATAGGGTAGGTAGCTTGGAGGGAAGAGCTTGAAGAGCTCCCTCATGTAAAATATATTTCGATATTGTTGGGAGTTAGAGTAGAGGTAGCAAGAGTTAGAGAAGAGAGCAGAGAGGAGGATTTGAGACTCTATCAAAGTCTGAGCTTAGGAACACCTTGTAAAGGAGGCATTTGATATTAATACAAACTAGAGAAGTTTTTCCTGCATATTGTCTGTGTTGTGTGAATGTATCTGTGTGTTGTATTTATGCTATGAATGTATGTTGTAGATGTGTGTTTACAGGGACAGATAGGTTCTACTATCTATAGAGTTCTTTGATTTTAGGTTGGAGTTATTTGATGCTTCATGCCAAGAGGGTGTGACAGAACACTGCAGGTTCTGATAGTCAATGCTTAGAGAGCACTTCCAATTCTGTGGAATTTGGACAAGGACATGCTAGGAGAGCACACCAACTGAAATCATTGACTCAGAGGAAGACCTCAAGGTTGTTGAATACCTTAGAGGTGAGACTGTGTAGAGGAGGACAAAGTAGAAGATAGAATCTCTGAGGAGTTATGTAGGGCTCTCCAAAGAGGGCGTTGAGCAGGTGCATAAAGTGCATAGAGGAACTTTGTTGAGTTCAGGAGGAAGATATAACTATTGAGGGTTCTATAGATCTCTGCCAGGAGGGCATTGAGCATAGGCATAGAGTGCTGAGGAGGAACTCTGTTGTGAGTTCATAGAGAAACAAAATCACTGAGGATTTTGGACACTCTATGAGGAGGGCATTGAGTGGGTGCCAGAGCGCATAGAGAGAACTCTTTGAGTTTAGAGATAGAGAAGAGTTTAGGCAAGGATCTTCACAAGGTTCCTGAATACCCTACAAACTCAGGAAGGAGTTTCTTGAGCTAGAGGTTTCCAAGAAGGCATTAGGAATCTCCATATTAGGGAGAAGAAAAAGGTGAAGTCCCTTAGAGATCTGAGAAACATACAAGCTTAGGACAGATAGAACCTTTGTGTGTACAGAGATCCTGTAGGAATCACAGAGGTCGTGGAGACTTTTCATGATTCCAGAGAAGAGAATCTCAGGAGGAAAAGTGCCTTTATGCACAAGAGAGACAGCTACAAGGAGCAAAAAATTCGAAGAATCCTTCAAGGATTCAAAGAGGAAAAGATCAGGAGGGAGAGTGCTTTCATGCACAGAGCCCTACAAGTAATTGTAGAGGCTGGAAGAATATCGTTTGGAGGGTTTGAGTCTGAGGAATCTCAGGAGGGAAGGCGTCTTCAAGAATGCAGACAGAAGCTCACCAGAGGGAGTACAGTTGCTGTCTAATTAAGTCGAGGACAAGATCTGGACCATGTAAGTTGCACATCTAGGAAGTAGCAGGAGGAGCACAACAGGAGAGATCATGAGCTGTCAGATCTTGCGTAGATCATTGATAGTCGGTGGATCTAGGAGAAGGTGTGCGTGATTTATTCTCGCATATGGGTTGATCAGAGGAGAGAACCTAGAAAAAATCCTGAAATAGTGGACGTATCGGGATTTCGGGTTTCGAAAGTTCGGAACTTCTGAGGTTCTGAAGACAGCAGACCGGGAGACTAGAGGTCACAGGTTCTAAAGTCCTGAAGACATTGGGACCATCCATATTAGGAGGACACATGTCGTGAGATCCTTTCATATCAGGGATTCATACATTGGGAAGAAGAGAAAGGATTATTTCGGCTTTGCTACTGGCAAAGTCCCGAAACGATCTGGACCATCCACCTGTGGAGGAGATTGGGGAGTCCAGTAGGAGAACAGAGGTTAAGTTTCATAGGGGTCATGAATTTCTGAAACGCGAAACCCCGAAAACTCCAAAAGAACAGGGAGAACACATGGCAATGATCCAGGCATCAGGAAAATTCTCAAAAATAAGCATTTCGACATTTCAACTACCAGGAATGTAAGAGGTAAGAGTTTGAAACTCTTGACCCATAGAATCTTGAAAGACTCTAAGTCGTTGGATCAAGGGAGGATTTGAGCCATTGATCTTGTTCATAGGAGGAGAACCAGAGGGTTCGATATTTCGGTACTTCAATATTTTGGCTACCAGGAGTACGAGAGGACAACGATAAGTTGTTGCACCAAGATTCGCAAAGTTTTGAAACGTGAATTCTTGAAAACATAGGAGGAATAGTGCTAGGACATTTCGACATTTCAGGATTCGGCTTTTCAGCCATCTCGAGGACAAGAAACCAGGCATTTCGGTGTTGGAAACCCTGAAGTCTCGAAAGAGACATGTTGTTGGAGTGAGGCTGCGGTCACACATTTTGGCATACTAGAGATCAGGATTTTAGAAGTCCCAAGGACAAGGAATCTGGGCCTTCGAGAATGAAAACCCCAAAGTTGCAAAATATATCATAAAGGAGAGTGAGGATGCAATCGCACCGGGTATCGGGATTTCAGAAATCAGCATTTCAGGGATCCTATAGCCAGGAAGTGGGATACTTGACATCGTAGGTCCCAAAATCGCGAAACCCGAAGAGCCGGGGAAAATTAATCCTTGGAGGAGAAAGTTGGGGATCAGCATTTCGAAATACCGGGATTCGACATTTTGGGAATCCAAAAGACTAAGAGTCAGGGCTCACGGAGTCAAAAGTTTCGAAGAAGAGATATGGCCCAGGGGGCTAATCGTTGTTGAGTGTTATTTCATCATTTCGGAATTTCAGGGATCGGGGGATTGAGAAGGCAGAGGTTCTCGACATCAGGACTCAAAAATTCTCGAAACTCGAAATTCCATTTCAGGAAAAGGTCACGGTCGTGATGAAGCTATGTGTAATCGAAATCTGGCACCTGTGGCATGTTTGTGCAGGTGGAGTTTCACGAAGGACCTGTGGATCAAATATTTGAGGTTCCAATAGGGATCTAGAAGAGCCACTTCGGCTCGAGGAGGTTTTTGAACGATCCTTAGACCGGGAGGTCTCGCAGAACCTGATGAGGCAGGGGTGCCTACTTCACTTTCAGAACTTCATATGTATCAATGATTACTTGCAATAATCCTTACAAAACAATAGATATTCAATATGTTCAAATGTGATTAAATGAGAGACCTTTTCCTCTTATTTATACTTTCATGTAGCTTCCTCAAGGGGTTACCTTCTAACCATCTTAACCCACTTTCCTTATTTTAGGGTTAACCCACTTATAACCACTTGTCCACTTAACTTAACAAATTTCCATAGTTAGTAAGTAATCCATTAACTTTATTATTTAAATAATGTATTTTCCATCCTCTATGAATTATAGAACACTCATGACTTCACTTTATTATTCAAATACTTTCTTCTTTCCAAACACTCTGACTAATTTGACCTTTTGGGGCTTCTAGATGACTCATGAGGGTTCTCCAACTTCACATGGTCATAACTCTCTAACCGTGAGGAGTTATGTGACATTCCACATACCACCAAAAATGTAATGACATGTAATATCCATATAGAATAGTCTTACCTGCAAATATATCAAAACTCATATCATTATCCATCAAACAAACTTGAGTCCATTACCCAACCCTTTGTGCTACCAAAATTCACTACTGGACTTTCTTCAAGGGTTTACATCAATGAAAACCAACCAAATTAATCAACAATACAATTCCCTCATACATAAAAAAGGGTTTCCTTATAGTGAGAAAAAAACCCCTAACATAAATTATACTCTCAGATCTGTGACCTTATATTGAACATTTCAAATTGACTATGAAATTACAATATTTGAATTGCATTAAACAAATTTCACCCCCTTAAGGTTGGGGGGAAAGAGTTGTGTATCCTAAAGTTTATTTGACTTGCATATGCATTAGGAAGATAATCAGTCTCCACAACCAACAATCTCCCACTTGGATACTAATCACAATAAATCCATTATTGTTGTACCTACTGGGCTATGATCCACCTTGGAAATCAATTTCTTTCTGGTTACTACCTTTGTTAACATGTTTGTAGGATTTTGGATAGTATGTATCTTATCCAACTTCAATTATCTATCTTCCAAAACATACCATCTAAAATGGTAGCTGAATTGCATATGCTTAGCCTTAGAATGGAATGATGAGTCCATAAAATATCTTATTCAACATGTATACTGAATTGTCCATTCCTTTAACCTAATACCCATGTGGTTACTTCATATAAATTTCTTTCTCCACATCCCCATGGAGAAACATTGTTTTTACATCCAACTGTTCAAGATGCAAATATTCTACTTCCACAAGACTTAAAATAGTCCTAATTGAAGTCATTTTAACAACAAGAGAAAATATTTCATCAAAATCTATACCTTTCTTTTGTGCAAACCCATTTACAACAAGTCTATCCTTGTACCACTTTTTTCCTCCATCTTCTTCCTTCAACCTGTAAACCCATTTATTCCACAATACTCTTTTTCCTACAAGAAACTAAACCAAGTCCCATGTTTGTTTATTTACCAAGGAATCCATTTCATCTTTCATGCCTTGCTCCCACTTCTTTCTAGTGTCTACCTACAGACAAAAATAAATAATGCAATCAAGGAGAGTATCGTTCAGGAGGTCTAATTAACTTGGTAGATATTGTAACAATTATACATTTTATTTTCTAGTACCTTCGGAGTTTCTGTTTTAGTGATCTCATCAAGCACTATGTATTCTAGTTTTTCTTTTTCTTGTCTCTTTCCCTACAATTAAACTTTGTATATGACCTTATCATCGAATATGAAATCTCTACTCCTAATGATTTTATTATTTTGATAATCCCATAAGTGATAACAAAAATCATTAACACCATATCCAATAAAGGTACACTTCTTGGATTTTTCTTCAAGATTTGTTCTATTTTCTTTATCAATATGGACAAATGTTTCACAATTGAAAGTCTTCAAAAATGAATAGTTTACCCTTTTACCTTTCCATGCCTCCTCTATAATTCCACCATCCAAGGAGATTGAATTCCCTTTGTCTATTAAGTAAACAATAATATCTACATCATCTACCCAGAACTATAAGGGAAACTCGACATGTAGTCTCAAACTCCTTGCACGTTCCATGATTTTCTTGTTCATCCTTCTGACACACTATCTTATTCTGGTGTTCTTGGAATTGTCTTCTCTCTACATATCCCATGGTATGAATAATAATTATCAAACTCATTACTGCAGTGTTCACCTCCATTGTCTAATCTGAGAAACTTCAACTATTTTCCTGTCTCATTCTCAATCAAAGCTTTCCATTTCTTAAAAGTGTCAAAAACATGAGATTTTTATCAAATCCAATAAACCCAAGTTTTTCTAGTTGCATCATTAATGAAAGTAACATAATAGTGAGAGCCACCATGAGATGATACATGAGTTGGTCCCCATACATCTGTATGCACAAGCTCTAACTTTTCACTCTTCTTTTCCTTTTCGACTTTATAAACCTAACTCTCTTATGTTTTCATTAAACACAGTGCTCACAGAAATACAAATCAATTTTCTTAATATCTGGAAACAAATTCCTTTTTTGAAATATCTGCATCCCCTTCTGACTCATGTGTCCAATCCTATGATGCCACAATTTTATATCCACACGCGTGGAAGCTAAAGAGATAGAAGAGTTTGCATTACCAGTGCACAAAAAAAATGTACCTACCTTCTCTCCTTTTTCTATCACCAGTGATCCTTTAGTGACCTTCCATTCCTTATCTATAAATGTAGATATACATCCTTCATTTTCCAACTGCCCTGTTGAAATCAGATTTTTCTCAAATATGGAACATGTCTCACTTATTTTAGAAGCCATTGGTTTGCAATCTTTTTCTTTATTTGTACCTTACCCATTCCAACAATTTTACATGGTGCATCATAACACATCACCTGCTACATTTTCTTCCTAATGTTTCTCCTTTTTTCCATCTCTTTGTTTCTTTGGAGCTCTGCAGTCTTTTTTCAAATTTCCTTTCTTGCTACAATTCCAACACTATATATTTCCTAGTCTAGATTTAGATCTTCACTTCCTATAATTTCCATGGTTCCTTGGACTCTTTCCTCTTTCCTTTTGTCTCCCTGTGTTCTCTATGATCAACTCATTACCTGATGTCTCACCTATGCTTTTCCTTCACATTTCCTCATTAAGGATAACACCAATAATATCATCAAATTTCAGAGTGATCAAACTAGAGTCATAGTTACTTATAACCATGGCCAAGTCATTCTAACTTTCTAGTAATTAGCACAAGATTAGAAGAGCTATAACTTCATCATCAAAGGTCACTTTTATAGAAATTAGTTGATTGGTCACCGTATTAAATTCATTTAAACGATCTGCAAAAAACCCACCTTCTTACATATTCATATTAAATAATCGCTTCATTAGAAATACCTTGTTGGAGACCAAGGGTTTTTCATACCATCTATCTAGTTCCTTCATCCGATCCTCCATTGTTTTTTCTTTCAAAATATTGAAAGGAACCAATGCTTCCAGGCATAGTCGTATCATTCCTAGTGCCTTTCTATCAAGAACCTCCCATTCTTCATCCTTCATGGTCATTGTATTCTCTTTTATTATGCCTAATGGTAGGAATAGATCCTTATGATATAAATAATGTTAAATTTGCATCTCCATAGCTTGTAGTTTTGGTTGTTAAATTTATCGACCTTAAACTTTCCATCTTCCTCCATTGCTCCCACTCGAACTAGGAACCCTCTTTTCCTATGAGTTACCTTTCTCTCTGATATCAGTTGTTATAAAAATATAATTGTAGAGAAATAAAATAAAACAAATGCGGAAATAAAACAAAGAATATGCACAATACAATAACAAATAATATATAACATATCAAATTATATATTATTATATATTATATGTTGGCCCTTGACCAAGTTTTGGAGAACCTTTTTCATGTTTACCATTTTTGGGACTTCGACAGGCTGGTCGAAGACGGAGCGCCAAGGAAAAGTGGACATAATGGGATCTCACCCCCTTTTGCGGGATTTTTGGGCTTAGGGTTTATGTAACGGGTATGGGATGTCGGCCCATGGGTATTACCCATGTTTATGCATTTTGTAGTGTATAAATAGAAATCTAGGCTATGTAAGAAGTAGTTGGAACTAGTTAATAATTGGCTTATGACTAGTTGGCTCTGCGCATACTATGTGTTGAGAACATGCAGAGTTAAGTGCAAGTGATTGTAAGAAGGCTCTATGTTGTGCCAAGCTCGGGGAAGGAGGATCTAGCGAGGTACGCATAGATCTCCTATCCTATGAGGAGTTGGTTTTGTGGCACTGTGCATGTAAGAAGATTGGAAGAAGATAATAAAGAAGAAGAATAGTTGGTGGACATAGCCCCACGCTGGGGGTGAACAACATATATCTTGTGTTGTGGTTGTTTGTGTGATTCATGTGATTTATGCTTAGTGTTGTAATATTTATGTATGTCATATGCATCTGATGTAGTATCTTAGTTCTTAATAACATGAATGAATGCTATATATGTTTGATGTTAGGTGTTGAATGGTTAAGATGTGCTTAGATCTTGTTGACTATTGTGTTGCTCTGTAATTAGGGTTTTAACTACGATGTGAATAAGGTTTAAGGACTAATGACTATTAGTTGCTAAGTGTTATGTTAGGTATTGTGATCATAGATCTATGTCCCAGCTAGTTTGTAGACACTTGAATCCTACAACCCCCCTTGCCTCTACCTAGAGTGAGACTTCATCTACTTCCCAAGTGTTGCCAAAAGGGTCGGTAGTTAGGGTTTTTTTGGTGCGTTGTTGAAACGTTGAACCCTAGGTATTCCCCTGTGCCAAAAAATGGTTCCTTTGTTGGGACCTGAAACTGTGATTGCTGGGAAATGAAGAAAAGAAAGCTTTGTGCGTAGATCTGTTGCTCTAGTGCGCATTTCTCTACTTGACTTGTGAATATCTGTGCTAAGAAAAGAAGTTTGATCTAAACAAAAGAGGTAAGATCTTAAATATTTGTGCTCTGATAAAGGTAAGATAAGTGAAAAATTTTGTTTCTAAAGAATGGATCTAGGTATGTTTGACAGATTTTGTCCTAGTCTGAAAACTAGGGAATAACTAGAAAAAATAAGATGTGATATGAATAGATCTGATAGAAATAGTGAAAGATATGTTATTCCCATGCATAGAAAATATTTTTGGACTAACAAGTGGATGCGGGATCCTATAAATAATTTTTTGCAGGTTGATCACTGTGATCCCAGTGCGCAATACAGGAAAGGTCAGGGATCATTTAAGATAAAGAGAGGATTAACTCTTTGTTATAGTTGCAGAAGACTGGGAAATCTTGCTAAAGAATGCCCTGGTCGAGGTCCTAGTTTTCTTTGTTGTAAAGCTATGGATACTGAGGTTTTGGATTTCCCTAGAATGATTGCTAAAGTTTAAAAGATGAATATGAGACAAGAAAACCATGAGAAAGGCCAAGAGACTAATAATATGCTAGACCACTAGAGAGAATCAAAGACTATATTATTGTAGATGAAAGAAACATTGAATGATCACATAGACATCAATTTACCAGATATATTAAAAGAGAAAAAATGCATAGAAACAAGAATAGGAGAATTAGACATAGACCGTGTATTGGATGCAGAAACATGGGTGAATATCATGATAGAAAGTATGTAATGTACCCCACCTCTTAGAGAGGTGATGTGGAGACTCAGTGGCCTGGGCACCCCCACTAGGTCATAGTCTTACACTGAAGGGGGATGTCAAGGAGGCTAAAGTTATATTTTTAAGTTGACTTAAGAAAGGAAAAGGGATTAAGGGTAAAATATAACTCAACAGAAGAATAGAAGATTAACCCTGGGAGTTAAACTAACTCAACAGAGAATTAGAAGGAAAAAAGTATAAGTAAGAGGTTGGGGCACACCTATTAGGCATCCTGGTTTTGGATTAACATTTGCTATTTCTCTTGAGCATTCAGTTTGGGGGTTTTGTTGTACAAACCCTTGTGAGCAACTCAGTGGTGAAATATCCACTCACCTTTTTCTGCAGCTTGGTCTTAGGGATGAAAGACTCCTCCACACCATTCTAGTCTCAGCCCATCTCCATCTAGTGCTTTAGAAGGTAGCAAGTCGTATTGTTCTTTTGTTTCTAGCAAGGGCGCACCATCATCTAGAGGGAGGTTCAATCCAGCTTATCTTGAGGGCTTGGGGACATTATGACAGTTTTGTTTTGTTTGTAGGGGTAGGACCATCAGTTTGAGGGATTTTCTGGAGGGTTATCATCATTCTACATTTGTTTGCAGATTGGGATGTCTTGGAGCCATAGGGGATGTCCTGTGATTTAGTAAAACTCAGATCTAGGGAGATCTTCTTGAGATATGAGTCTGAAACTTCTCCCATGGGATTCTCAAAGCCCGATCTATATTATTGGAGAGTTTCAGAGCATTTGGAGGCCTACTTCATCAGGGATGAACTAGCTAGGGTTTCAATCATCCAGTGGGGCACACCATTCAGTGGAGGAATTCAGATCTATAGGGTTTGAGAGTGGATTTGGGAATTTGGACATCTGGGTTGTCCTTACAGTTGCCCGATCTATCATTTGTCATATTTCTCGGGATGATTGGACACTTTTGGTAGCAGGGCTGAATTATTGAGGGCTTCATCATTCTAGTAGGGTGTGGCACTTTCCAGCTTGGAGGTTGAGCATTAGTACGGTTCAGATCTACTTGATTCAGTCTTCATTGTATATCCAACCTTTGGAGGCTTATTTTGTATTGTTGGGAGCATTTTGTAGTAGCTCATATCTATTGCTTGTACAACCATCTGAGGTTTATGCAAGATTGGCCATCTATTGTATTGATCTTACATTGCTCATAATAAAAAGGTTAGATCTTTGCTTGTGCTTCTACATCTCGAATACATTGTGATCTTCATGTGTTGATGAATCTTGTATGCACTTAATAACTCAATAAATACCTTCACATCAATATATCAATAGTAGTTAGTGATTCTAAGAAAAGATTTGGATTGGGATCATTACAGTGGTATCAGAGCTCCGATCCTCCAAACCTGTGGAAGGATCGGTGCATGCAAAGGTACATCGGTATCCTTATGGGTCAGAGGAAGAAACCCAGCAGTGAAACAAAGGCCGAGATGGAGGGATTTAGAGATGACCATGAATATTTAGACTTGACTCTCGTAGCAGTGGAATTTAACAAGTTCCAGCAATCCATCAATCGCACGGAAATCACATTGGTCCGATATTTGGACAAATACCATGAAACCAATAGGAATGGACAGGCCGAGCTTTCTGAAACATTGAAGAAAGTTGACGAGAACCTGCAGATAATGAACATGAAGCAATCCAAGCTAACTGCATTTCTAATGGAAATGGAACATACCGGGAAAGACCATGATACTTATGGGCATAAGGAGGTCGGTGGATCCGGTGGGATCCATGAGGAGATCAGACATAATTAGGAGAAAGCTTCCATATTTGAGGGGAGTTTGGAAGGAGACACGCTCCAGGTTCAAATGGGTAGCAGGATCGATTCGAGGAGATACATACCCACATTCACAGATGAACAACTTGGCCAACATAAGAGTGGCAGAGCCAACACGAGACCGTATATTCCCACATTCTCAGATGAGCTAGGGTAACATGAATTGGTTGAATATTTTGTGGGAGAATTGGAAATGAGTACCAATGAATACTACAGTTTAGATATGAAGATCCAAAAAAAGATGTCCCTAGACCATTATTGTCAACTCAAGTTCAGAAATCAACCCAGGATAAACAACAGGGGCAGTTTTGAGTTTGAAAAAAGAGTGGGAAAAATAGAAATTCCATACTTTGATGGTACGGCCAAGATGATAGCTCAATATTGGGTACAAAAGTTGGATACTTACCTGCAACTCAACCCCATGAGAGAGATGGAGGCCATCAAATTCTCCACTATGTACCTGGATGGAAAGGCTCATGACTGGTGGTATCATGGACTCACCACACTCGGCCACAATCAAATTGTATCCTATATAGAGTTCACTCAGAGGCTCATTGATAGATTTGACCAAGGAGATCCTGAGCTACATTTCCAAGAGCTTACCCAACTCAAACAAACAGGTACGATTGAAGTGTATATTGATGAATTTTAGAGATTGGCAATTATGGTATAGGATATGTCCCCAACAAGGATCATGATGTTTTTCACAGAAGGATTGATGGAACCCTTGAAGGGTTGGGTAAAGGCCTTTAAACCCCACAACCTACAGGAAGCCATTTGGAAGGATAGGGATTTGGGGCCAGCTGTGAAGCTCAGATTCATACCCAGACCACCTCTTAACAGTGGAGGAAGAGATCAAATACCTCCAATGAATCAAGGGGGACGTGACCCAAAGGGATTTGACAGGGGCCATGGTAGGATAGATGACAACACCAGAAGGGATTTGAGGAGAAAGCAACTCCGCTTCACTTGCAAAGAACCATGGAATCCATCACATAAGTGCATGTGACGTGGCCAGGTTCACTATATATAAGTTACCTCATACAATGAAGAGGAGGAAGAGTATGGTCAGATACAAAACATTGAGTCTGAAACTGTAGAGACAGGAGAAGAGGAGGTTCCATAACTTGACTGTGCGGCTGGAGAGAAGGCTACCTTGGCATCTATTAGCTGGGTACCCAAGTTCAACACCTTCAGGATGAGAGGGGTCTTGCAGGGATAGAGTATCTCGGTTCTGATTGATGGAGGAGCTTCCCACAATTTCATTGATGAGGCATTACTAAAGAGGAGGCACATACCTACAGTAGAGTTTGAAAGGTTCAAATTAGTAGAGGTAGAAGGCGAGAGTACTATGCCCTGTGACAGATACATACAATGTATGAAACTCACCTTAGGAAGGCATGAGTTAGTTTAGGATGTGTATGTGATGGATATTCCTGATACCAACATCATCCTAGGGGTGCAGTGGCTCAGCACTTTAGGTCCCATCACCACCAATTACAAGACCATGTAAATGTCCTTTGTAGAGGAAGGAGGATGAAAGGTTGTGCTTAGAGGTATGACATGTAACTCCTCCAGAGTGGTCATGACCAAGAGGATGGAAGCCATCTTCAGAAGGGAAGAAATTGTATACGCAACAGAATGTAAAGTCTCAACATGAGTGGACGAGAAGGGAAAGGTGCACTATGCTTCGGAGATTAAAAAGATCCTTGACATGCACCATAAGGTGTTTGGGCCGATTCCTCTGGGTGTGCCACTAGACAGGGGGTTTGAGCACATTATTGAGCTAGAAGCAGGGGATAAACCAGTTATCACCACACCCTATAGGCATCCCAAGAAGTATAAAGACGAGATAGAGAAGGCCATAAAAGAGCTTCTAGACATGGGACACATCAGGCCGAGTTCAAGCCCATTCGCTTCTTCAGTAGTCTTGGTTAAGAAAAAGGACGGAACAATGAGAATGTGCATTGAATTCTAGGATTTGAATAAAAATATGATCAAAAACAGGTACACCATACCCAGGATTGATGAGTTGTTGGATGAGCTGGATGGAGCTATCTATTTCACAAAAATTGATCTCCGTTCGTGCTACCCTCAAATCAAGATGAGGGAGGAGGACATCTAAAAAACAACCTTTAGGTGTCACTATGTCCATTACGAGTTTTTGGTAATTCGCTTTGGGTTAACCAATGCCCTAGCCACATTCCAGTCCTGCATGAACCATGTGTGTAATGACCCTTAATTATTAAGATGGTTAATTTAATAATAATCCTAAAGATTATCTAAATTGTATTTATATCATAAAATAATATTTCTAATTGGATATTATTAAATAGTG
>JZKD02S2104544.1:475485-489112 GCA_000966675.3 Picea glauca
GTCTTCTTACATCCGCCTTATTCTATTTTATTGAAAGGTCTTATTAATATTGACCTTTATTACATCCGAATACATTAATCTACCTATGTGCGGGTTAGGACCTTAACATTGACCATTTTTGGGACTTCGACAGGCTGGTCAAAGACGAATCCCCCAGGTGAAGCGGAGATTGCCGGATCTTGCCTCCTTTTGCGGGATTTTTGGGTTTAGGGTTTATGTAATGGTTATGGGATGTCATCCCATGGGCCTTACCCATGTTTAGGCCTTTTGTAATGTATAAATAGAAATCTAGGCGATGTAAGTAGGCGGTGCTAAGTGCAAGTGATGTAAGAAGTTGAAACTAGTTAATGATTGGCTTATGACTAGTTGGCTATGTGCATACTATGTGTTGAGAACTTGCAGAGTTAAGTGCAAATGACTGTAAGAAGGATTTGTGTTGTGCCAAGATTAGGGAAGGAGGATATGGCAAGGTGTGTGCAGATATCCTGTCCTATGCGGAGTTGGTTTTGTGGATATGTGCATGTAAGAAGATTGGAAGAAGATAATAAAGAAGAAGAAGAGTTGGTGGATGTAGCCCCACACTGAGGGTGAACCACGTATATCCTATGTTGTGGTTGTTTGGGTGATTGATGTGATTTATGCTTAGTGTTGTAATATTTATGTATGTTAGATGCATCTGGTGTAGTAGCCTATTGCTTAATAACATGAATGAATGCTATATTTGTTTGATGCTAGGTTTTGAATGGTTAAGATGTGCTTAGATCTTGTTGAATACTGTGTTTCTCTGTAATTAGGGTTTTACCTGCGATGTGAATAGGGGTTAAAGACTAATAATTATTAGCTGCTAAGTGCTCTATTAGGTATTGTGATCATAGATCTATTTCCTAGCTAGGTTGTAGACACTTGAGTCCTGCAACCCCCCATTCCTCTACCTCATGTGAGACTTCATTTGCTTCGCAGGTGTTGTTGAAAGGGCTGGTAGTTAGATTTTTGTTGGTACGTTATTGAAGCGTTGAACCTTGGGTCTACCCCTATGCCAACATTATATATTATATATTATATAATATATAATAATATTACATATTATTATACATTATATTATATAATATTATAATATATTATTATTATATATTATTATACATTATTTATTATTATATTATTATATATTATATATTATTTTATATTATTATTATATGTTTATTTCATGGGAAACTTTGATAAAAGTGAAATAATCATGGATAACTTCATTAAAAGTGAAATAGTAATATAAAAGGTCTACATGGCAATATTTTATCATTTTATTGATTTTTCCTTAGGAGGCCCATTTTATCCTACAAATGAAGGGATACAATCTACAACACATATGTTGTAACTTCCTTTTATTTCTCTCATAGTCTCCTCTCTCATAATACAATACTCAAATTCTTTTTTCTCTGCAATACAATTCCCTCATACATAAAAGAGGGTTTCCTTCTAGGGGAAAAAACCCCTAACATAACTTCTACCGTTAGATATGCGACCTTATAATTAATAGTTCATATTGACTACAAAATTACAATATTTGAATTGTGTATCCTACATTTTCTTTGACCTACATATGAGTTAGGAAGATAATTAGGCTCCACAACCAAGAACAATATGGAATAAATATGACATTCAAAATAGAAATTTACTAATTAGATTTAAAGCGCTAAAAAAATTAATCACTTCCAAAACAAATGGCGCCAAAAATGGTGACCAGATGTAGAAGTTATGCCACTTGGAAGTTCATGAAACATCGATTAAAGGGTAGTTTTTATAAGAATTCCATTAAAACAAGCTAGAAATAGTAATTTTTTTATAAATTTACCACACAAGTGCATAAAACATGAAAAAATCGTTGGAAAAAAAGGGTGCCTCAAATGTAGCTAGAGGACAAAGTTATGCATATTTGAAAATCACACACAATTTTCAAATTGGACCAATAAAAGGGGGCTCCTCCAAAAGTGACATGTGATAGGCCATGAGAGTGCCACATAGAAAATGACTAGACTACTTATATGGAAGAATATTGACATGGAAATGTGATGTGGTAACTCAAGTGGCACCTTGATTTATGTGCACACTAAGGTGGTTGCCTCAATATATGTGATGTGGCATTGTCTCGATCATCATGCAAACAAGGTGGTCTAGAGTGATATGGACACATGATCCAAATGGATCCATGAAGGGTTAAAAATCAAAGTTCTCAAAATCGGACAAAACCAACGAAATTGCACCGAGCTTGTCGCGCCAATTCTAGCCATATTGTTTTTCTGAAAATGGACACCATATGCGAAAGTTATCGTGTTCTGATCAATTTCCGATACAAGCCAAAAAAAAGTCAACAGTCAACAGTCAATGGGTCATACTGTTGACATCAAAATGACGTGGTGGGTGACATCACCATGATGTTATATTGAAGTCAGCATGCTGACGTGGTAGCACCAGGAGTTGACATGTGTCAGGCGAATTTGGCATTTTCAAGCAGATTTGGCACAATACAGATTTGACATGTGGATTGTGAAAAAACTAGAGTGGAAGTTCGTACACTAATGTGACCCAGTGACAATCTAACACATGGTAGTACAGATGACAAGATATCTAATGACATGGTTGTACGGATTGAAAAGTGGTAGTGATGTGGCATGCTCTAGGTGTGACATGTTGCATGCTAACAGACTGTGTAGGATGACTGTACAGGTTGATTGGCAGGTTGACTTGGTAGGTGACTGTGCGTACGGGGCCAATCCGGAGGTGACACGTGGCCCAATTAGAGAACACCATGTGGAACCTTGTATTTAGCCAAGGTTGGCTTGGTCAAAAAAAAAATTTGCACTCCACAAGAATCAAACACTCGACATCCTCCATATCCAAATACTTTTCAACAACTGGCCAACCATCCGAGCTTCCGTTTAGGTCTTAACAATATAAATTTAATAATGGTTTTGAATTGATGTGGGATGGAAATTTGGAGATCAAACCTAGTTGGTGGGGGATATCCCAATCAACTAGAGGTCATGGAATATGGCTATACTAGAGGTTTAGGGTGCGGGGGCCCTAACCCCTAGCCACATGATATCCGATGTGACTCAGAGCTAGGGGCCAGGGTGCATGAATAAGGGTCTAACTATTTATCCCCTAGAACATGGCCACATGGGCCATTCCATATAACCAGGAGCCCGAAGAAAAGGAGTTAGCATGCCAAATGTTTGCAAAAGTGGGTTTTAGCCTATGGTTTGGATATTTTGTTGATTATTAGTGTGATTTTTGGAGGATTTTGCCCATTTTTTAGGATTTGGAGCCCTTTTTGAGGCCAGATCTTGGGTGGAAGTTGAGGAATGACCCCCAACTCCAAATCTATAAAAACTATAGGTTTTGGACAGCATGAGCATGTTCAAAAAAACATAATGTTGAATATTTTTTAATCTTATTCCATTTTTATGGAGGGAAGCCATTGAGGAAGCGAACTTTGGAGGCCATTTCCAAGAGCTACCCTCAACCTTTTTCAGTTTCGTTAGTTGTGTTGGATTTTTGAGGTTGAGAAGAACACATATAGATCAATTTTCAATCCATTTGAAATAATTCTGATGTAATTTTGGAGCATTGAAGATTAATAAGAAAGCCTCCCCCACTGATACAAAGGCCCGAAGACATAGACAATCTTGTTGAATTCCGTTAACAATATTGACATTATGGTTTGTTGTTCTTAATGTTTAATTGGTGTTATGTATTATTTATTATGTTTGCAACATTCTTTCATTAATATCTCCTTCCTCATTAAAAATTTTGAATGGTAATTTAACACAGGCTTAAAACTCATCCACACCACACACCAACACTTACGGGAGTAAACTGCCACCTAGTCTAGTATGTCAGGAAGTTACAGGAGTGAGCTGCCACCTAGCTGAGTTAACTAATCTATCATTCTTTGGTTAAATGACTAAAACAGAGTGAAGTGAGGAGGATATTAGGGAATCATGAGTAATGCACTAGTCTGGTGATGATCCCAATGTTGCATGGTGATAATCCCAATGTATCATATAGACTCCACTCAACAGATCAAACATAAGTAAAAACTAAAGAGAATATTCTCTTGGAGGAATATTCTCCCCTAAACTTTAGGAGACTGGATAATTACTAATAAACATAGGAAAAATAAATCCTAGGTGTCTGTGAAGTAATTCCAACACCCCCCATGGACATCACTATGGTGAAAATAAAGAATAGGTCCCGACAATGAGGACATGTTAGGTACCCAAATACAAAATATACACTGAAATAAATGAGGAAAGAGGGAAAACCTCATGGGAAAACCCCCACCTCAAAGTACAATGTATGTAAAAAGAAGAACTAATAGTTTCTAGGTAATTGTGTCCTTCACTCCAAGATGACTGTGTAGAGAATGAAACTTCTACTCAGTGAAGATCTTGGTAAAGATGTATGCAGTATTTTCTGTTGAAGGAAAGAAAAGCAAGTCGATGATCCCCTCATGTACTAAGTCCCAGATGTAGTTCATGTGGATATTGATGTGCTTCATCCGCTGCCTCTGAACTAGATCTCTACATAACTTCAGAGTGCTCTGGTTCTCACACCAGATGACGATTGGTTGATGAAAATCAATACCCAAATCAGTGAGAAAATCATGTAGGAACATATATTGAATGGTTATGTTAACTACCTCTATGTACTCTACCTTTGCTGAAGATATAACAATAGAAACCTGCTTCTTACTTGACCAACAGATAGGTCTGGAACCAAGACTGAGTGAGTAACTAGATGTGGACTTGCGATCAATTCTATCACCAACCTAGTTAGAATCAGTGAAACTGATGGGGTCCAATGTAGAGTCTACTACATATTGAATCCCAAAGGTGATGGTGCCATGTACGTATCAAAGGATACACTTTGTAGCCTTCCAATGTAGCTCATGCGGCTCCTACATGAACCTGGAGACTGCTCCAACTGCATAGGAGAGGTCTAGTCTGGGGTGTGTTAGATACAACAAGATCCCCACTAGATGTATGTATAGTGTATTTTCAACCACTGGAGTTCCCCCACCATCCTCAATTAGAACTCCTGAAAGGAAAGGATTTGTAATGTAATTCATTGTAATTTATGAGAGTTGGTGAGATGGAGGGAAGAGCTCGAGGAGCCCCTTCTTGTAAAAAAATCTTAGCATATTATTTTGGGGAGATTTTGAATATTGAGACATAACATAAGGGAGAAGAGAGGAAGTTGTGACTTTGTTGCAATCCGATCTCACATTGTAAAGAGGCATTTCATATTAATACAATCAGAGCATTTTTTCCTGCATGTTATTCTATGTATGTTGATGAATGTCTTTATGTGTTTATGATATGCTATATATGTATGTTAGATGTGAATTTGTAGGGATAGATAGATTTGGCTATCTATGGGTTTACTGATTTCATGTCTAGTTATTTGAGGCTTCATGCAAGAGGTTGCATGACAGAACACTGCGGGTTCTGTAAGCCAGTGTATAGAATGCACTTTTGAATTCTACGGAATTTGGACAGAGTCATGACAAAAGGGCACACCAGAAGAAGTCTTAAACTTGAAGGGAGAAACCTCAAGGTTGTTGAACACCTTGGAGGTGAGACTGTGTAGAGAAAGGCATAAAGAAGACAAAATCATGAGGGTTATGTAAATCTCTGCTAGGAGGGCAACGAGCGAGTGCATAGAGTGCATGAAAGGAAGGCTATTTTGAGTCCTGAGATAAAGAGGAGTGTCATAGGGAAGACACTCACAGGGTTACTAAACACTCTGTAGGCTCAACAAGGAGCGCTCGAGCATAAGTTTCCAGAGGGCACTTATATCCCTTCAAGGAGAGAGAGGGACAGAGACCATTTAGGTCTGAGTAGTTGAAGCTCAGGGAGGAAAAATAATTATGCAAGGAGTGCACTATGCCAACACTCGAGTGAAGTGTTAATAGATAGCCGTCGGAAGGCCAGTCAGAGAACAAGGAGTGTTTGAGCATGAGGTTTCTAGGAGGGCACCAATATCCATTTGAAGGACAAGGCAAGGGTTGAATCCCTTAGATATTTGAGCATGAAAATGTCAAGAGGGACAACGTCCCAAGAACATAGGCGAGACCAAGAATAAAATCTCACAGGAGAATTATCAGAGGCCGACACCTTCGAAGTGGCGAAAATATTCCAAGCCATGGAGAAACCCAAGCTCAAGATGTATAACACATTTGTGTGTGGCAATATTGTAAGGAGTGCAGAGGTAGAGAAACCTTCAAGGTTTTTGAGTTGACAAAGCTCAAGAGGAGGAGCAACAACTTTTGTCGATTCAGGCACTGGAGAAGATATCTGGACCATTCAATTTGTGTCCAGATACACAAAGAGAGAATAGGAAGGGATCATTCCATAGCCGTCGGATCTAAGAGAATATATCCGACAACTATTGGATCTGAGGGAGTTGCGCACACCTTAACGGTCCAAGTGCATTGGAGGCTTCACAAATTTGGCAACCGACAGGTGGAGAAGACTGTGGTTTGGAGTTGGGGTTCACAAATCCCCGATACGCGAAATTAGGGGTGAATCCAGGCTGTTGGATAATGGACCTCATGAACTATTGATCAGGGTGCATGGTTCAAGGAATTTTCCACTGAAGAAAGGGTCCACACATTGGTTCCAAAATCCTTGAAGGGAGATTGCGACAAGCTACTAGGACCATCAGATCAAAGTAGACTTCGACCGTCTGATATAGCCGCCTAAGTTTTCGGGTGTCAGAGTTTCGACACCTGGGAGGTCAGGAGACAGGACCCTTCACCATACAAGTTGTGAAGTCCTAAAGTACCCGTAGCTTGGCCCTCGTCCACAAGACAGGGCCACATGAACGAAGCTCAAGTGAGGAGCTAGTCACCTGCTAGCCTTTTCGAGGTTCGACATTTCATCGTTTCTGAGGACGAGGAGTCAGGGCGCTTTGCGTTGGAAACCACGAAGTCGTGAAATGTTACACTCCACTTGGATGTAGCCTACAATCATGCAAGTGGTCGTATGGATGATGAGTAAGGAAAGGAGCCAAGGGACATAAGGTATGTTATGAGTTTTGGAGATTAGAGGAGCAAGGTTCCCTTACAATCGGAATCCCAAAGGCCAATTTCTAGTAGCGCCTATTGGCGTTAAGAGCATGGTCACACCGGTGGTCACGTGGAAGTGGGGCCTAGCATGAGGGTTAGTGATCACACTGCATTGATTCTTGGAAAGCGTCAAGAGTGCACGAAGATATATGTGGGTCTATTTAGAGGGCCTACACATGGTGTTTAAAAGACATGTGGATTCCTCGCAGGATTTGAGCAAGGAATTCAAAGAGATAATCTAGCTCGACACAGGGGAAGAATGATCTAGTGACCGGGAGATCGTGGACCTCTGCTAAGATAGGGGGTCTACATCATTGTGGTATTAGAGCCACTTTCTATATGTATACTATAGGCAGAGGGAGGCAAAAGAGGAACAGAAGAAAATTGTTATCTTTGTTTTCGAATAGCAGGTAGGAGATACAAGAGGTAGTCTGATACCATCATTGTGGTATCAGAGCCACTTTCTATCTTTAGATTTCAGGAAGAGGGAGGCAAAGTAAATAAGAGATAGTTTGATACCATCATGTGGTATCAGGAACTGAGGGAAGACAAAGTGTTGATGATCTGTGTGAAAATATTATTGCAGGACGCAACAACAAATGGTACAGTTGGGTGGACTATAGGAGATGCTGGAAGTGCTCTCAGTCGTAGAGTGATAGTAGCGGACATGCCAGGAGGGTAGGTAGGAGGATGAATATGAATAATGAAAGCCATAGGAATGGTCAAATCAAGGACCACCACAAAAAGGGAAAATATGAAGTGGACAAAGAACTCACTGAGGTGAGGATGATATTGGAACAACTTGCATTGAAGATGTAACAGGATGAAAGAACACGTTGGGTGTATGAATGGACCATTAGGAGGAAGGTGAAATGGATGATTCAGATATTGTTGGCCAGAAGATAGCAAAGGTTGTTGATAAGGTGCCTGAGGTATTTTGAAAGCCTCAGAGACACAGAGGAATTGGTTCACATCTATGAGCCATAAATTGGGAGAAATCTTAGCGATAAGGAGGAGAAAGAGAGATTGAGTAGAGATCTCAGAAACTGCCAAGCGGGCAGTGAAGGACTTCCAATTTTCTAGGTGGGAAATAAGAAGAGATCAATGGATGATCTCAAAGACTGCTAGGAGGGTAGGAAAAAATGTTCAAGTTGCCAGAAGGGAAATGAGATGAGATCACGGGAGGATCTTGTAGACTACCAGGAGGGCAGGAAAGAAATCCCAAATTGTTAGGTGGGCAAGGGAGAGAATATGAGCTCAGAGGTGAGTTCATACTAGTGAGGAGAGATGATGGAGACAGATCAGAAGATAATTATGATGATTGGAGGAATTAAAGTATTCCTTTGACACAACCTAGTTGAGGCAAGAACTTGTATTGCTGATGCAACAACAAGAGGAGGACAACCAGCAATGACTGTCAAGGAAATAGAGAAGACATTAAAATCTACCCCAGCAAAAGAGGAACAAGCGATTGACATACTCACCCTATGGGAGATAGAGTTGAGAATGTTGGAGGATTGGCTAGACAATCCAAAACCAACAGATGACTTCCATGAGCAGATAGTCATGCAGATTTTGGAAAAAGAGCATTCAGAGAAATTGATCAAAAATTTTAGCCAGGGAGCTAAAAAAATGATGGCTGCAGTGCTGAGGTCTGCAACAGAAGTTGAATCAAAATTCCAGTCTGAGGAATAGTTGGAGGAAGCTGGAGATGCACCAGCAGGAGAACTGGAAGAAGCAAAGCTATCAGAGAAGGAAGTTGAGTAGCATCTCAGTGATAGGATTGCAAAATTGGATTCTGCAGTAGACTAGAAACTCAATGCCACCAGAGAAGGTAAAGACAACATGGGAAATCGAGTAGATTTTCCCACTAAGGAGAAGGAATAATTGCAGCAAGGTGGACTGCATATAAGGAGCCATCCATTGGAGTAGTTGGACGAGGTAATTGAAGAAATCGGGAAGCTGATGTTGAAGTCAGCACTTGAAAATTCCAACAAAGAGAATTTGAGCAGAGGAGGGCCTACCATAGCAACAGGGAAGATGCAGTAGTAGTAGCAGCAGTAGCAACAAGACCATGGAGTGAAAGGACATCTCCATAAGAGATCTTGGGATTCGGGTGGATCTCAACAGAGCTTGGAAGATCATAAGCAGGAGATCATGATTTTTCTAGCTGAGAAGTATGATGTAGGAGCATCACTCCACGTCATTAAGAGCCAACCAACCAACACACCCAACACACGTTCAATGGAGAGGAGAGGCGCATCCCTCTCACTTTCCAATTTAAAATTTGAATTTAATGTAATTGAATGATTATAAGGCTGGTAGAGCCAAGCCATGATTTTTCATAGGTTGTAGTTAGAGACACCTTTAATGGCTGATAGGTTGATGGGGATCTAGATACAATTTGGATTAGATGGCTCATTCAATGTAATTCATTGTAATTTATGAGAGTTGGTGAGATGGAGGGAAGATCTTAAGGAGCCCCTTCTTGTAAAAATATCTTAGCATATTATTTTGGGGAGAGTTTGAATATTGAGACAAAACATAAGGGAGAAGAGAGGAAGTCATCACTCTGATGTAGTCCGAGCTCACATTATAAAGAGGCATTTCATATTAATACAATCAAAGTAGTTTTTCTTGCATGTTATTCTGTGTATGTTGATGAATGTATTTATGTGTTTATGATATGCTGTATATGTATGTTAGATATGAATTTGCAGGGATAGATAGATTTGGCTATCTGTGGGTTTACTGATTTTAGGTCTGGTTCTTTGAGGCTTCATGCAATGAGTTTCATGACAGAACATTGTGGGTTCTGTAAGCCAGTGTATAGAATGCACTTCTGATTTCTGCAGAATTTGGATAGAGTCATGCCAAGAGGGAGCACCAGAGGAAGTCTTAAACTCGAGGGGAGAAACCTCAAGATTTTTGAACACCTTGGAGGTGATACTCTGTCGAGAAAGGCATAGAGAAGACAAAATCTTGAGGGTTCAGTAAAGCTCTGCCAGGAGGTCATCGAGCGAGTGAATAGAGTGCAAGGAAGGAAATCTATTTTGAGTCCTGATATAAGGAGGAGTGTCACAGGGAAGGAACTCACAGGGTTACTGAACACTCTGTAGTTTCAGTAAGGAGCGCTTGAGCATAAGTTGCCAGAGGGTACTTATATCCCTTCAAGGAGAGACAGGGATAGAGACCATTTAGGTCTGAGTAGTTGAAGCTCAAGGAGGACAAAGACCTGTGAAAGGAGTGCATTAGGAAAACATTCGAGTGAAGTGTGGATAGACAGTCGTTGGAAGGCCAGTCAGAGCACAAGGAATTTTTGAGCATAAGGTTTCTAGGAGGACACCAATCTCCATTTGAAGGAAAAGGTAAGGGTCAAATCCCTTAGAGATTTGAGCACAAAAATTTTAGGAGGGAAAACGTCCCAAGAACATAGGCGAGACCAAGCATCAGATCACGCAGGAGAATTATCGGAGGATGATACCTTCAAAGTAGCGAAAATATTCCAAGACGAGGAGAAACAAAAGATTAATATGGATAGCATAGTTGTGTGCAGGAATATTGCAAGGAGTGAAAAGGTAGAGAAACCTTCGAGGTTTCTGAGTTGACAAAGATCAGGAGGAGGAGAAAAAAATTTCGTCGATTCGGGCACTGGAGAAGAGATATAAAACTTTCAATTTGTGTCCAGACACAAAAAGAGAGAATAGGAAGGGATCATGCCATAGCCGTCGTATATGAGAGAAGATAGTCGAAAACCTTCGTATATGCGGGAGTTGCACAGACATTAATGGTCTGAGTGCATTGGAGGATTCACAAATTTGGCAACCGAGAGGTGGAGTAGACTATGGTTTGGATTTTGGGTTCGTGAATCCCCGATATGTGAAGTCAGGGGTGAATCTAGGCCATTGGATAATGGACCTCGTGAACCATTGAATAGGGTGCACTGTTCAGGGAATTTTCCAGCAGAGAAAGGGTGCACACATTGGTTCAAAAATCCCTGAATGGAGATTGTGACGAGCTGCTAGGATCATCGGATCAAAGTAGACCTGGACCATTCGATATAACCGCCAAGGTTTTCGGGAGTCAGAGTTTCGACACCTGGGAGCTCAAGAGACAAGACCCTTCACCATACAAGTTGTGAAGTCTCGAACTACCTGTAGCTTGGCCCTCAGCCATAGGACATGGTCACATGAACAAAACTCAAGTGAGGAGCTAGTCACCCGCCAACCTTTTCAGGGTTTGGCATTTCGGTGTTTCTAAGGATGAGGACTCGGGGTTCTTTGCATTGGAAACCCCAAAGTCACAAAATGTGATGCGCCATTTGGAGTTTTCCTACGATCATGTGGGTGGTCATATGGATGAGGATTAGGGGAAGGAACCAAGGGACATAAGCCCTATTTCAGGTTTCAGAGATTAGAGGAGAAAGGGTCCCTTGCAACTAGAATCTCCAAGGCCAATTTCTAGTAGCGCCTATTGGCATTAAGAGCGTGGTCACACCGGTGGTCAGGTGGAGGTGGGGCATAGCCCGAGGGTTAGCGCTCACACTGCATTGATTCTTGGAAAGCGTCGGGAGTGCATGAAGATATACATGGTTCTATTTAGAGGGCCTACGCATGGTGTTTAAAGAACCTATGGATTCCTCGTAGGATTCCAATGAGGAATTCGAAGAAATAATCCAGCTCGACACAGGGGAAGAATGATCCAGTGACCGGGAGGTTGTGGACCTCTGCTGAGCTAAGGGGTCTGCATCAAATCCATATATATCTACTCGAAGAGATATTCATGAAGAAATGCATTCTTCACATCCATATGATGGACTTCCCATCCCTTGTTTTTTGCAATGGAAAGTTACAAACATATGGAATCCATCTTCGCTACTGGAGAAAAGGTCTCATCATAGTCAATGCCATGCACTTGCTGAAATCCTTTAGAAACTAGCCTGGATTTGTATCTACTAATATATCCATCTGTTGTGCTCTTGGCCCTGTAGACCCATATGCACTTGACAAGTTTCCTTCCTGAAGGAATGGGAACCAAATCCCAAGTCTGGTTCTTGAGGAGGGATTTGTACTCCTCCTACAAGGGAGATTCCCAAAATGGATTTCCAGCAACCTCGCAATAATACTGTGGATTTGAAGAATGAACCAAGAAAATATGCTTAGGTGGCATTAGTTCAGTGTTAGTGAGTGAAAGAGGAGGCCCCTTGAAATTAGATAGAGTCCTCCTAGTATCAATTGGATCCCCAACAAGATACCCTACATCGTGAAGAGTAGTCTAAGCCCACTTGGGGCTCTTCTCTGGCTCTGCATATGAATATGGATGCACTGAATCTTCATCTAACTATATTGACTCTATATATAGATCATCTGAATCCTCTGATTCAGAACTCTCATCTAAATAATATTCAACATGTGCATGTTCATCATCTCTGATAGGTGGGAGAACAAAGGTCTATGCATGCGGCTGCTAAGGTACATGCGAGACACTTTCCTCGAATTTGACACTATGCTCAATGATGAGCCGGTCCAAATAAATATCAATGAGTTTGTATCCCTTCACATTGTTGGGGTATCCAACAAAGATACACTCTCTTTTGTATGGATCAAGTGCCTTCCTCTTCTCAGAGGGAATCTTGACCCTTGCACTTGAACCAAAAATATGGAAGTGGGCCATTTCTAGTTTGAGGCCTCTCCAAGCCTCATAGAGGGTCTTATCCTTGATATATATATGGGGAGATCTTCATTGGATGTAGGTTGCATAGTTAAGTGCTTCAGAACATAATCTCTATGTAAGTAACTTTTCATGTAACATGCAAGATGTCATCTCTTTTAGAGATCTATTTTTTCGCTCAACAACTTTGTTTTGCTGCGGAGTATAGGAAACTATGTACTGCAACTGAATCCCTTCCTCATGAAAAATATTGTGTATCTCGTGGTTGACATACTCTCCCCCATTATCTTTTTGGAGGACTCTGATTTTATTTCCCGACTGTGTCTGAAAAAGGGCTTTGAAATATTTGAGGTGTTGAAATGCCTTTGATTTTTTCCAGAGAAAGAAAATCCACGTGAAGCGTGAGAAATCATCAACAAAAATGACCACGTACCTTGGTTTACTGATTGATGGATGAGGAAAAGTGTCCATGAGATCACTATGTATCAAATCTAAAGGAGAGGAATCCTTTTGTATATTTCCTTTGTCGAATTTTTTCTTGAGGGTGTTTTCCAAGAACACATCCCTCACAAATTCCTTTGGATAAGTGGATGTTGGGTACACCATCAACCATTATCTTCTTGCTAAGTTGTTGCATATATATGAAATTTAAATGCTTCAACCTTTTGTGCCATATCCTACTGCTTTGATTAGCATGGGTAAGCAGAAATGCAAAATCTAGTTCAATAAATTTAGAAAATGTGTAGAGTCTATATTGATGAATTACCTCACCGATAAAAACCCTGGAATTGGTTTGCATGTCATAGATATCCACTTCATCAAGTGTGA
>JZKD02S2104544.1:489231-500765 GCA_000966675.3 Picea glauca
GTGTGTGTTTCTACATACATGTAGATTCTAGATGGAATCTGTTGGCATCAAAAGTCACTCCTGGATTGCATCAGGATTGAGCCTGATGCCCATTAGTTTAAATGTCATGATTTTTTGATAAAGGGTGATGAATGGAAGTAAACTCAGAAAAATATTGTTATAACTCAGAAAAATGGGTTGGAATAGCTAATACAGGTGAGGTCTTGATCTAATTTAAGAGAATAATTTTTCATAGTAGTGAGTGAGTGTAGGGAAAAACAAAGGAAATAAAGTCTGCTCTGGACATTCAGTCTTCCAGCAGCCTTAAAAAAGGGGGGAAAAGTCACAAATATGAGACCCTCTCAGATCTGAGAAACTTCAAGAAAAATTAAGATGTTGTAAAACTAATATAATCAAAACATACATTATATAGTCATTACAACACTTGATTGGATCATCCATGCTCGGGCTCTTAAGATTCAAAGGAAAAAAGGAGAAGAAGATGTTGGCTTCCATTAAACAAGAAGTCTAAAATATCAATCTATAACCAGGGAACCAGAGGCCTTGTTAAAGCTTTACTGTCAGGATATTTTCTCTACCATCCATCCTTACATAAATACAAAAAATGAGTATATATACTCAGAGCAATTCGCCACCTTCACACTAGGAAGGTAGCTAAGACATTAGAGTCCAAAATACCATGTGCAGGATCCTCAGTCAAACCTAGATCAAACTTATTCATTAGACGCCACCTTAACTCAACATGGCTCATGCAGGGGGACCTACATACAAGGGTACTCAACACATAATGCTCCAAGCCTCCCATACCTTCCATTCATGGCTTGAGCTGAGGTTTCATATACCTTCTCAATTTTCATTAACTGCTTCCCCAGGGAGTGGCCAAGACGATATGCTCAGGAGAATACCACATTCCTACTCTCTAAGGCTTGGAGGCTTGGCTCCCTTTCTTCTGGCACCACCACCAATGTATCCCAGGGCCATGACCTAGCACCTCTCTCCAAGGGTGTTTCGACATTTTTTTCTTTCAGGGATTTCTACTTCCCCTGCCTTCAAATCGCCTGGTGCCCAAACTTGAGAAACGACCCTCCAGGATCAACGGTTGGATTGACTTTTAAAACTAATGGCCATGATCATTTTTCCATTGAACAAACCTGGCCCTGAGTGCTCACTTTCTTTGGCCATACTCTATACAACCCTGGCGCTAGGATCATGGGCCCAACACTAAAGGCTCTTTTGCATTTTACGATTTGGGGATGGCAAGGAGTCGACCCCTTGTCCTTCAGACTCCCGATAGCTAAAATGCCGAAATGGCTTTTTTCATTTCAAGTTTCGAGATTTTTCGATGTAGTGGAAGAGAGACCCCCTGTCTTTTGAAGTCCCAGTAGCCAAAATCGCCGAAACAGATTTTTGCATTTCGTGTTTCGGGGTTTCTCGATTAAGGAGAAGAGAGACCTCGTGTCTTTTGAAGTCTCGATAGCTGAAATTGTGAAATGACTAATCATTTCGTGACTTTGGCCATAAGAGATGAGCCCATGTGCTAAACCTCATGCAACTCCGTGACTCAATCTTACCCGATGACCATCGATCTGCTCCATTTATGGATCCTCACCATTGAAAACAAAATGCCCGCTCGCTTGATTTTAAGCCCAAAATGGACTTCTTTTGTGTGTTGTGCTCAGTGCTCATGACTGTGGCCTTTGAATAAAACACATTTGATGGGTTTTTTAAACCCCATTTCTACACATTTACACCAAGGACCTGAAATCGGAGAGAAACACCCCCTTCCAAGAATTGATGCTAACATTAGGCTCCATGGGGGATAGAGTCATCCCTACAATGCTCTAAGAACTCTTTCTACAGTTCCAGATGCCTTTTGTTTGGCTATGGAGTCATTTATTAAGCTAAAAATAAACAGAAAAACAATATTTACAAAAATAAGGATTCGTCTAAGGCTCAAACAAAAAATTTCTTCAAGAAATGCCCATTTACTAGGTCGATAAAAAATTCTTCACCCTCCAAATCCTACAACCTGTATGTGTGATTTAAGAATACTTCAGAGATTTTGAAGGGCCCGATCCAGAGGGCATCAAACTTACTGTGTTTTCCCCTATCCTACATGGGTGCATCCCACTTAAGCACCAAATCTCCCAGCTCAAATTCCTCCTTTCTGAACTTCCTATCAAAGGCCTGCTTGATATTCTGTTGATGACTATGAACTATGTCCATTACCTGCTCCCTGACCTGTTGTAGTTCCACCACTTGATGAACTCTTCTGACCATAATCTCTAGCTCTCCTTTATGATCTTGAAAGAATTTCACTATAGGTAAAGTGAACTGAGTGGGAAACACAACCTCCATCCCATAAACAAGTTGAAAAGGTGAGGTGCCCAGGGACTTCTTTGTTGTCACTCGATTGGCCCATAGAGAGAATTTGAGCATTGAGTCCCAGGCCTTCTTATTGTCTTCCAATAATATTTTAATGAGTTTGATTAGACTTTTATTGGAAGATTCTTCCAGTCCATTTCCTTGACGATAATAGGGAGTGGAGTGAATTAGTGAAATCTCAAACTTCTCACATAACTTAAATAGAGGTTCAGACTTGAAAGAAGCAACATTATCAGTGAAAATCCTCTTGGGACAACCAAATATGGCTATGATATCCTCCAAGAAGTTGATAATTACTTTTTGTGATGCACTCCTGGTGGGGGAAGCTTCTATCCACTTGGTGAAATAGTCTATTGCAGTTAGGATCCACCTGTACTAGCCACTTGAAGGAGGATGAATTTCTCCAATGAATTCCAACCCCCACTGTTGAAAGGGTGTTGAAGCTACTACATGATTTAGTGGCAGAGATTTGAGTTGTTTCTTTCCTGAAAACCTTTGGCATTTGAGGCAAGATTTGACTTCTCTATAGACATCAATGAATAAGGTGGGCTAGTAGTACCCAGCCCTGAGAATTTTGTGAGCTGTGGTCTTCTAGAAATGATACCCTCCACAAAGGCCGCTATGGAAATCAAACATAACTTTTTGGGCTTCCTGTGGGTTCAGACACCTCAGAAACACCCCTAGAGGGTCTCTCCAGTACAAGACTTGGTCAATAAGGAAATATATGACCACCTTGAGCTTTAAAGCTCTTGCCTTTATTTTTCCCATTCCATCAGGAGGATTCAACTCTTGCAGAAAGTACAAAATGTCTCTGTACCATGTGCATTCTACTAGTGGTAAAACACCTTGAGAGATTTTGTTGGGCGACTCAGCTTGCTGATTTCTTGAGCAAGCATTGATGAAGCTAACCCCCAAGGCCTTGCAATTGGATTTAGCCAGGAGCTTGGCTAAACCCTTCCCTTTAACCAACTTGGTGGGCTTTATCTCTAGGTCAAACTCAAGGATCTTGGCAATCCATTTACCTCTTCTCCCATCTATGTCAGGCTGTATAAGGATGTCTTTCATAGAGGCTGAAGGAATGTATGCAGTCACTCTTGAGTGCAAGACATAGACTCAAAAAGATTTGAGAGCTTTCACCAAGGCATAGGCTACTTCTCCATGATCTCACACTTGATTTCTGCATCTCTTAATGCCTTACTGAAGAAGGAAATGGGTTGCTCTCGCCCTTCATCATTTTTTTACAATAAGACCATTGCTACTATATCAAAAGAAGCAAAAGAAAAAACTAGGAAATCCTTGTAATAATCAAGACTGATCAACACAGGTGCCTCATTCAATGCCCTTTTTATTTGGAAAAGATATTCCCTGGGTTCATCAGTCCATTTTACTTCATTTCCCTTTTTGAGCATGGCTATGATGTGTTTCACCAACTCAACAAAATTTGAGACAAATCTCCTCAGAAAGTTAATCTTCCCTAAAAAATCCTGAACTTCCTTTCTAGACCTAGGAAGTGATAGAATCTGAATTGTCTCTACCCTGCTGGGTTCAATTCTCACTCCCTCTACTGATACTATATGGCCTAACAACTTCCCCTCCTTCATAGCAAACAAAGATTTCTTGGGATTTAAGAAAAGGCCAAACCTCCAGCATTTCAAGAAAACTTTCTTCAAGTAATAGTAGTTCTCTATATCAGACCTGGAGAAGACCGTGATGTCATCCAGATAGATCACCACAAACTGATATTTTTCCCCAATGAAGGCTATGTCCATGGATCACTAAAATGTTTCTCCTACATTCATTAATCCAAAAGGCATTATGGCATACATGAATGTGCCCCAAGGAGTGGTGAAGGCTATTTTTTCACAGTCCTCAGGAATGATTGAAATCTTATTATATCCAGAAAAACCATCAATCATGGATATCCTAGATGCACCAGTTACCCTCTGCAATATAGGTTCCATGTGGGGCAAGGGATAGTTATATTTCTTTGAGCCCTTGTTCAGGTTCCTGAAATCAACACAGAGCCTGATGTTTCCACTTTTCTTCCTCACCGGGACCAAATTGGATACCCACTCAGAATATCTCAAGGGGACAATGATTTGGGCATCTAACAACTTCTTCATTTCTCTCTCCATGACATGCAACAACATGGGATTTATCTGTCTTAGCTTCTTCCTAAATGGCTTAGCCTCTTCCTTCAGTGGGATCTTGTGTTCATTGATAGATGTGTCATATGTCTTGAGGTCTTCATAGGTCCATGCAAACACATCAGCAAATTCCCTTAATAACTCATTATATTCGACCCTATGCTCTTTGGTCAAACTGATTGACAACTTGACAAAATTGGACTCCTCTTGTTTGACGATGTTGCACTCTGCTGTATCAACAAATCCATTTGAAAACCTACCCTTTACTGCCACATCATTTCTATTGAACAATCTTCTAAAGGGAGTAGTCCCTTCGGAATTTGATTGCTAGGAAAGTGAATAATATGGTGATTAGCAATTTTATTTAAAAATATCTCAGGGTGAGGGTGACTTTTGAGATCAGGATCCTGATCCATGTGCAATGTAGAAAATTCATCGACAGACTGAAGAAATTTTTTGATTTCAAGATCATCTTTGAATACCTTCCAATGCTTGATATTGTCCGATACAGATGGCCTATATCTTATCTCAACATCATTTTTTATCTTAGGTGGCAGAGGGATCCTGAATAGACTAGTTGAGACCTCTAAGGAATCTACCAAAGTATTTTCCTCTCTTGGAATAAAATAAATGTTGAAAGATGAGAAGAAATTATCAATCAGGTCCCACACCTCATTTATGTAACCCCTGAGTTGAGGATGCTTAGCTAGATAAGCATTTTTAACTTTCTAGATTATCAACTCAGCATCTCCGAACACTGCTACCCCCTTAATTCCCATTTCTTTCGCAGCCTTTAAACCTAGAACAAGAGCTTCATGCTCTGCCACATTATTGGTAGCTTCAAATTCTAGCTTGTATGATAGGGATATGGTTTCCTGACAAGGTGACACAAAAACCACTCCAGCGCCAGTGCCTTTGCTAGAAGAATCTCCATCGAAGAACATCTTCCAAATAGAGGTGGTTGGAGGAGGTATCTCGTGATTAAATATGGGTTGCTTTCTAATTTGAAAAGAGGCTTCAAGAGTATCACTGAGCTGCAATAAACTAGACCCCAAATCAGTGTCAAGTGCAAAGATAGGGTGATTGGTGGGATTTACTTCATCACTAACAATGTAGTCCAGCTGAGATTCTCTGTACAACCTCCTGTGTTCCCCTCCAAAGACTGGAATGGTGGCATATGTGAGATCCATCTGTAATGTTCCTCCATGTTTTTTAATCCAAGATCTTGATAACAACATGTCGAACTTGGGGGGAACGCCATCTACTACAATGTCCATGACCACACTCTTCATTGGCAGCTGAAATAAAGAGACCACCAAGTCTTTGATGACTCCAAGGCATTGTACCCTCCTTGAATCAAAAGAGTACAAATCATGATAAGCCTTTGTCACTTCTAGTCCCAATTCTTCCATGACTATTTTGGGCATAAGGTTGTGGGAAGCTCTTGAATCCATGAGGCAATTATGTAGCACCTTATCATGTATGTTCAGGGATGTGTAGAAGGGAGGGGATGAATCATCTCTATCTTCTACCATGGGACCTAGGACAACTACTAGCTTTTCATCTTGAATATTTACTGAGTCTGTGGAAGTCTAGGGGGACTCAGATTGTAGCAGTTTGGAGAGGGACCTTTTGAAATATTCATTTTTAACTAGTTCTGAGAGGGGTACGGGAATTCTAATATTTTGAATTTCATGCTCAAAACTAAAGGAAGAAAAAGGCTTAGGAGCTTCCCTTACCTCAGAAACAGGTTCTTTGGTTGTTGGTGAAGTATTTTGAGTTTTCTTTTCTTTAGTAGTGATTGTTGCAGGTTTAGTAGGCCTTTCCGCTATGCGGGGCTTATCATGGCTAACAAAATTCCCTTCTTTCTTCTTTGAACTAAGATGGTATCTGTTAGGAGTGTTGTTGGCCTTTTCCCCTTTACCCAACTCATTGATTTGAATGTTCATAAGGGATTCTTCATATGTAGATTGAGTCAAATAGGGAAAAGGGGAAGTGTCTTCAATACAGTGAATTTTAGGATTGAGCTCATCTATCTCCTCTCCTTCCTCATGAGAAACTAGGTTATTTTGGAGAGGGGTTTGAATCCTATGATCATCTCTATCTTTTCTCCTTTGTTCCCTTGGGAAAGCCTATGAAAAATTGTTGCTAGGCCTCCTAAAGTATTTGTTATCAGTATTTTGGGGATTTCTGTAGATGGGCTTCCCTTCTAACTCCCACCTTTCCATTCTAAATGAAATCGATTTTAGCAGTTTAGTTACCTCATCCTTTTGAAGGGGAAGGGGAGAAGAATTAGATGGGAAGGCTTTAGGTCTCTTCCTAGATATGTCTCTATTAGCCTTATTCGTGAGTCGGTCAATAGCCAATATGTTAGATTCTACTTCCACGGTTGCATCCTGCATGTGAGCCAGAGTAGTTGTTGTCCTTTCCCTCAATAGGAGGCAAAAATCGGGATCAAAAGCACTAGCATAAGTGATTTTAGCAGAGGCTTCTGAGGGATTTATCTTAGTTGGGATCTTATTGTACATTTTATTGAATCTCTTGGAGAATTCAGAGACAGAATCTCCTTCCTTTCTATTCAAAGACCCAAACTCTATCATGTAATACTTGAAGTCTTTTTTGTCTCCCCACTGTCTCAAAAAGGAATTATCCAAAGCCTCAATCCCATCGATAGATTCAAGAGGTAGGGCCCTAAACCACTTTCTAGCCTTGCCTTCAAGGCTATGGATGAAAATCCTCATCCATACGTCTGCGTGCATGATAACATGATCATCTGTAAAACTGTAAAAGGATTCAAGGTGTTCTTCTACAGCTATGTCCCCTTCACCTGTAAACTTGGGCAGCTACTTAAGGTAGCCATCTACTGGAAGGGAATTGACAGGCTAAGGTAACAAAAGGGGAGCATACCTAGCAACTATTATATCCTCCATTCTAGTCATGGGGGGATTTCTCCTTCCATAGGAATATTAGGTGGAGGAGAACTTGGACGAGAAGGAGCTCGAACAGGGGATACTGGAAATGAGCATCCAGGTGGAAGGGGGAACAATGGGGGATTTAGAGAGAAGGCTAAAGGGCTTGAATCAGCAGATGCTTCTCTCTGTGCAATATCAACAACAGTAATAAGAGGAGGGATGGTAAAGCTAGGAGTGGGGAAATCATTTATGGTCCTGGGTCTACGCCAAGGTACAACTTCAAGGGAGAGGGGAGTGACAAGGATTTCTCCCTCCAATCCCAGACCAAGAGGGGAAAACTCAGTAGGAACACTTCCGAAATTCAGGAAATGGGAAACTTCAGAAAAAGGTCTGCTATGAAGTTGAGAAGAATAAAATGTATTTCCTATAGAAGGAGATGGAAAATTACTTGGTTCAGCGGTGGAAGTTTCTCCTTCAGAGGCCCTTCCTTGTATGATAATCACCTTCGGATCAACTCCAGGTGTAGCTAGAGGTAGCTATGGATGGGACCGCGTGTGTCTACCTCTGGAAGCCACAACTAAAACAACAGGTTTGCCACAGTGGAGTCGTCACAATGGAGTCGCTAGGTGAACAATAGAAATATTGTAGGGATCTAATACTTGATGTACCTTTAGAATCAGAGGCTCGATGTCATTTTATCCCAGGGAAAATTTTCAACTTCGTCCCTAATAGTGGCGCCATAAATGTTGGCCTCAGAAGTCACTCCTAGATTGTAGCAGGAGCGAGCCTGATGCCCATCAATTTAAATGTTACGATTTGTTGATAAAGGGTGATAAATGGAAGTAAATTCAGAACAATATCATTATAACTCAGAAAACTAGGTTGGAACAGCTAAGACAAGTGAGGTCTTGATCTAATTTAAGCTAGTAATTTTGCATAGTAGTGAGTGAGTGTAGGGAAAAACAAAGGAAATAAAGTCTTCTCTGGACATCCGGTCTTCCATCAGCCTTAAAAAGGGGGGGGGAAGTCACAAATATGAGACCCTCTCAGATCTGAGAAACTTCAAGAAAAATCAAGATGCTACAAAACTAATATAATCAAACATACATTATATAGTCATTACAACACCCGACTGGATCATCCATGCCCGGGCTCTTAAGATTCAAAGGAAAAAAGGAGAAGAAGATGTTGGCTTCCATTAAACAAGAAGTCTCAAATATCAATCTATAACCAGGGAACCAGAGGCCTCGGTAAAACTTTATTGTCAGGAGCTCTGCTCTACCATCCATCCTTATAGAAATACAAAAACTGAGTATATATAATCAGATCAATTCCCCACCTTCGCAGCAGGAAGGTAGCTGAGAAATTAAAGTCCAAATTAGTGTGTGCAGACTCCTCAGTCAAACTTGGGTGAAACTCCTTCATCAGAATCCACCTTAACTCAACATGGCTCGTGCAGGGGGACTTGCATACAAGGGTACCATGGGCTGATTGCTCCAAGCCTCCCATACCTCCCATTCATGGCTCGAGATGAGGTTTCATCTACTTGCTCAATTTTCATTAACTACTTCCCCAGGGAGTGGCCAAGATGATATGCTTAAGAGAAGACCACGTGCCTGCTCTCTAAGGCTTGGAGGCTTGCCTCCCTTTCTTTTGGCACCGCCACCAATGCATCCTAGGGCCATGACCTGGTGCCTCTCTGCAAGGGTGTTTCGGCATTTTTTTCTTTCGGGGATTTCTACTTCCCCTAGCTTCAAATATCTTGGTGCCCAAAATTGTGAAATGACCCTCCAGGATCAACGGTTGGATCGACTTTTAAAACAGACGACCATGCTCATTTTTCCATCGAGCAACCCTGGCCCTGAGTGCTCACTTTCTTTGGCCATACTCTATACAAACCTGGCACTAGGATCATGGGCCCAACACTAAAGTTTCTTTCGTATTTCATGATTTGGGGATGGCAAGGAGCCGAACCCTTGTCCTTCAGACTCCCGGTAGTCGAAATGCTGAAACGGATTTTCGCATTTCGCGTTTCGGGGTTTCTCGATGTAGTGGAAGAGAGAACCCATGTATTTTGAAGTCCCGGTAGCCGAAATCACCGAAACGGATTTTCGCATCTCACATTTCAGGGTTTCTTGATGCAGCAGAAGAGAGACCCCGCGTCTTTTGAAGTCCCGGTATCCGAAATGATGAAACGGATTTTCGCGTTTCGCGTTTCAGGGTTTCCCCATGCAGTGGAAGAGAGACCCCTTGCCTTTTGAAATCCTGGTAGCCAAAATCACTGAAATGACTTTTTTCATTTCACGTTTCGGGGTTTCCTGATGTAGTGGAAGAGAGACCTCGTGTTTTTGAAGTCCCGGTAGCCTTAATCGTGAAACGGCTAATCATTTCATGACTTTGGCCATAAGAGATGATCCCATGCGCTAAACCTCATGCAACTCCGCGACTCAAGCTTACCCAATGATCGTCGATCTTCTCCATCTATGGATCCTCTCCGTTGAAAACAAAATGCTCACTCGCTTGATTTTAAGCCCGAAATGGACTTTTTTCTGTGTGTTGCGCTTGATGCTCATGACTGTGGCCTTTGAATAAAACACATTTGATGGGTTTTTTAAACCCCATTTCTACGCATTTACACCAAGGGCCTAAAATCGGAGAGAAACACCCCCTTCCAAGAATTGGCATTAACAGAATCCTTTATGGAAGTGCATTTCTCCCCTTTTCTTCTCTTTCCACCTTTGGATCTAGAGGCGTCATTGAAGGGTTTTGAGTACCCTTCCTTCTTTGTATTTGCATGCTCTTTCCTCTTGTCTTTGTATTTATATTTTTTATATTGATGACTACTTCCATATTGCATAGTAAGTGCATGCGCCTTTGGGCCTTTGATTTTTCCCATGTTGATGAGCTTGTTCTACTCTTTTTTCAAAGACTCAATAAAGTCCTCAAGAGAGGGAATATTCCAGGTGGCTCCAGAAGTGAATCTATCTAGATGAAATGTGGGTACAGACATTGAATATTCCGGACCAAGTTTGGAGAGAATGGTGAGAACCATTTGTTTCTCCTCCTTAGATTTATGAACCCCGTAAGCCTTGAGTTACGACAACAAATCCTTATATTTGGTAAAGAAATCTTGGATATTTTCAAATATTTTTGGATCCAATGTGAGAATTTCAAACTAGAGCATTTGTCCCCTCATATCATCCTGTTTTCCAAAAATACCTTCCATGGTGGTCTAGGCTTCATTGGGGGTTTTACAAGAGGATATGTGAAAAATAAGTTCAAGAGAAATGAGACTACAAATTGTTTCAAACGCTTCATCCATTCAATTTAGATACTTGGATTTTTGTATGTCTGATGTTGGTTTTTACTCTGTGTTCATGGTTAACCTATACAATCTTATGTTTTGAAGATGCATTATCATCTTCTCCTTCCATACAAATAAGTTGTAAGGTGTAAGAATGATTTCTTTTGGAAATTCCATTTTTCCATTGTCTTCAATCTTCGCTACCTACAAAAATAATTTGGTGTTTCTTTTCCCTAGAAGTATTTCATCTCTGATACCATATAAATTTTTTGAACCTGCACATAATATAACTATATGGTAATTGACATACACATCTGCAAAGAAAATATAAGAAAAGAGAAGCAAGAAAGAAAGAATGGAAGAATTCTCATTAAACAAATAAATGAATGATATTTTACACATGATATACTCTGTATAACTCAACCAATGTGCATTGGAGGAGCATCCAATGCACCATAGTGGAAACCTAGAGTGATCTGGACACACACCATCACTTATGCGAGTAAACTGCCACCTAGTCTAGTTTGTCAGGAAGTTACAAGAGTGAACTGCCACCTAACTGAGTTAACTAGTCTATCAATCTTCAGTTAACTGACTAAAATAGAGTGAAGTGAGGAGGAGATAAGGGAATAATTATTAATGCACTAGTGTTGTGATGATCCCAATGTTTCATGGTGATAATCCCAATGTAGCATTTAGACTCCACTCAATTGATCAAACTGAAGTGAAAACTAAAGCGAATATTGTCCTAGAGGAATATTCTCCCCTAAACATTAGGAGACTGGA
>JZKD02S2104545.1:22280-32508 GCA_000966675.3 Picea glauca
CCCCCCCCCGCTATGTGAAGGGGTTTACAGTATTTCAGGGTGTATAGTCTTCATGGGGTATAAACACGGTTGAAAACAAATACCTATGAAACAAGAAGATAATCAGGCTCTACAACCAACAAGTCAAGGGGAAGAGAGATGATGGAAAATTGGGATAGTTGTAGGAAGATACTAGTGGGTCGTGAGTTTTATGAGCTGTGAATGGATAGTGGGAGACCACCCTCTTTTGTGTATTACTAGCCTCAGCACGAGGGTGATTGGTTTTTGATATTTGGAATAGTTAGTCTATGGTTGGGTGGAACATCCGTCCCAAGTAGTTGGTTGTACAATAGATTTAAAAGATAAGTGTTTAATCTATTTTTGTCTTTTATTTATGAGTTAAATTGTTGTGCATGAACTTTGTGTATTTGAGAATGATTTATAAGTTGTTGTGTTGGGTTTTTTAGTTTCATTTGATGTCTAATTTGGAGTGTTGTAAATGCATGCAATTAATTGTAATAGACAACAGTTAAAACTTGTTTTTAATTCGTAGCTAGAAGCTACAGGAAAGATAAGTGTTTAATTTGTTTTATGTCTTTTATTTATGAGTTAAATTGTTGTGCATGAACTCTGTGTATTTGAGAATAATTTATATGTTGTTGTGTTGGGTTGCTTAGTTTCATTTCATGTCTAATTTGGAGCGTTGTAGATGCATATAATTAATTGTAATAAACAAAAGTTAAATCTGGTTTTTAATTCGTAGCTAGAAGCGACAAGAAATTATTTAGTTAGAAAACATTTAGTTTTTATGAGTATTACACACTGTAATGTCCCTTGGTCAGTTTGGGGGATGTTACATTAAGGTATTAGAGCCCTTAAGTTCAAGAATCGAACTTGAATGGGCCAAGAATGGGTGTGAATTGAGTAATTTGCTATTGCAGACTTTGGTCTATGTAAATTTGGGGGAAAATGTAGAGGCCAAAGTGAAATTCCCAAATTCGTGGGTAAATTTCGAGTTGGAGTGCCTCAGGGCTGTCGAAACGATGATTTGAAGCATGAATATGTAAGTACAAAGATGAATTCAACCTCATAAGTTAAAAATACGAGTTTTAATGGCCATGTAGAGTTGCATAAATTTTGGTGAATCGACGACCGAGATCACGTCTGATCTCACAATCAACGACCCATATTCATCTTGATAAATTTAAAATTTTTATAAGGTTCAATCATTTGAAAGGTTGATCAAGTCAACGACTAGCATTCCTTTTCGGTAGATAAGTGAAGTTAGTGAATCAATGACTAAGATTCATTTTCATTCGTTGGGAGGTTGGGTCCGATTAACAACCAGGATTCATTTCGGGGGTTTCAAAATGGATAAGATCGATGGTTGAGGTTCATCGATAGAGTTGGGTGAAGTACGACGAATCAATGGTTCAGACTATTTCGATTGGGATATCGATGATCCATATAAATCAAATAAATGTCGAAAATTTTCTAAGTGTTGAAGTTCACTAAGAGAAATTATCGATGACCGATGGTCAGGTCAGCCAAAATGGCGAAGAGTTTAGTTCGACCAAAAGACATCTTTGACCATCGATCGTCAAAAATTAGGTGTCGGCTGAATCCAATGAAGTATTTTCAATCACCAATGAAAATCATTGATGGTTGATGGGTTGATGGTCGGGCATAAACCAATTCGACAAAGTGTTTTGAATCAATCAAGCGAAGTCATTGATGACCAATTGATCAATGGTCGGTAATGAACCGATTTGGCGAGGTGTTTGGGTCGTCCAAGAGAAACGTTCAATGGTCAATGAAGGAAAGAGGGCGATGCCATGTCATGCCACATCAAAATCCATGTTTCGTGCAAACTCAACCAAGTTGACACCTTAGAATGACATGTCATGCCAAGTTAATGTTCACATATCATGCCACATCAACAATTTCCATGTCAGCTAACAAAGATGGTCGATGGCCGACAGTCGGGCCAATCGAAATGAGGAACTATTTTCATGAGTAGGTAAGGATGAAAAATGGTCAATGGGTCAATGGTTGGCCATCGACCAGACTAGTGAGGAGTTCCATTCACCAATGGAAACTTCCAACGATCGACAATCGGGTTGGTTGGTTTGGAGTGTGTACAAATCGGTCATCAGGGAATTGGGCCAATGGTCGACGGTTGGGTCAATAGTTTGGGGAAAGTGTTGTGCATGCCAAAGGGGATTCATATTTCACCTAATTTTGAGATCAACGAATCATATTTAAGGGTTGCTAACGCAGTAAAACAATCATTTTTATGCAAATTTTTGTGGTTTTTGAAGGTCATTAACTTGCGGGGAAATTTTGAGGGCTTAAACGATGTTTTTATCCAATCAAAACCCGCAAAAATAAAGTGTACCAAGGTACAATTTTCCTTTGCAAATCAAATAAAAGAGCTCGAGGAGAGCTTTCCAATGAGATAAATTGTTCAGAAAATAGAGTTCGTATGAGAAAGTTACAACTAAAATAGTAAGGGTAAAATTTTGGCACCAGTTTACTTCTAGAGGGTATAACTCCCTACTCAAGAGTATGTTTGGGGCACAGGAGTAGTCTGTGGAAAGCTGGTGAACCATAGAAGAAATCCATGGATATAGATTTAGGATCTGGGTATGCAAAAATGTGTATGAAGAAAAAGAAGACATATGTAGCATACATGGATAAATTGGGCAAAGCAACCTAAACTTCTCTGGACCATATTTTTCATCTTGGAGCTTGAATTTGAGAAAGAAAATAGTCGTTGGAAATTTATTGAGGAGTAGAGGACATCTGTCCACTCATAATTTTGATTTGGGTAGTAAAACTTTTCCAAAACTAATAAATAGATTTCTATAGTAGTAAAAGAGTGAAAATTGCAACATGTGAATATTGCAACTTTTTGCTCATAACTCATATTGAGGCATGACTACAGTCGTTGTAAAGCTGTTTTAGAGAGGAATGCATCTAAGTAATCATATTTTTATTTGGCGCATTTTTTTCTTCATAAATTGGGATAAATAATAACCTGTATTCTAATTGATGAAATGTTTTATGCTATGCATGTTCTGACAACGATTATTACATGCACATTTCTTACATAGAAGTACATGAAAGCAACTTTAGTTATTATATGAGGACTGGAGTTATGAAAGAAGATCATGGATATTACAACCATAAGGAAGAGATCATAGGTTGACATGTCATCATGGAGAATGATGAGATCGAGTCAAATGGAAGAAGAGACAGAAAGGAGACTGTAACTATGAGAAGCATGCATAGGGAAGTGCAGAGCTATAGAGATGAAAATGAAAGGATTACGAAGGATTAGGAAGAGATACTTTAGATATTAAACATTTTTCATAGGAAAGTTAACAAGGAATTTGGCACCAAGAAGAATCTAGTGCTATAAAAGTGTCAGCATCTAGATCCCATAGCAAAAGGGATGATCATGGAAATTATAGGAAGTCAAGAAGCATGAGAAAGCGACATCATTCTCCAAATAAATACACCAAAAGAAATAATGCAATTTCATGGATAGGGAGAAACTCAAGTATGTATTCTATTGAAAGGAAAAGAAGAAGGCCCAAGGTAGAGATATTGCAATGTGAGCTTAGGAATATCAAGCCACCTACTTTCAATGATGAGCACTAGAAAGGAGAATAGGTTGAGGCCTAGTTGTTGGAAATGAAGAAACATTTCCAGCTTCATGACTACTCCTCCCAAGTAGAAGTTATAATTTCCACCTACAACTTGCAAGGAAATACATCCATGTGGTGGGATTAGCTTGAACAAGCCAAGAACCTTGATGAGAAGAGAATCTCATGGAGGCAGTTCAAAGGATATTTCTAAGAGAAATATTTTTCTGAGCATTACTATGAAAGGAAAATGAAAGAGTTCTTAGAACTCGAGTTGGGAAGCATGACAATGGATGAATATAAGAAGAGGTTCTTTGAATTGTTGAAGTATGTTGACTTCATCAAGTATGAGAAAGTTAAAATCCAAAGGTTTCTAAGTGGCTTACCCTTCTTCTATAGTGACAAGATACAATATGATAACTCCAAAATTTTGGAAGAAACCTGTTAATGTTTAAGCCATTATTATAGATGTTTGTATTTCATTAGATAATAATAGCATAATCCAAGATCACTGAGAAATACACAATCACAAGAGACACAACATTTATCCTGGGAAACCCTCTAGGGGAAGAGAACCTAGCAAAAATTCCTTAATATAGATATCCAATACAATGCCAAGAGATCTCTATGCTAAAACATAAAGTCTTCTCCAAGATATGCGTCACTCTCTCTCTCCTTTGCTGGTAATAGATCAGAACTTGTCTCTCAAAATGAGCAAGTGAGTTATCTCCAAATGAGGCGCTAGCCTCCTTTATTTATACAAGTTTGGCACGTGTGAAGTGTCTCTTCACTGGCAGGGTCGACTTCTCCAACTGGGTGGGTAAACCCAACTTCATTATATTTCTGGGTCTTCTCATTAACTGTTGGGGATGACTTCTTATTCTTCCTATTATAATTTTCTGTTGACCAATCCACAAAAGGGGATTTGGTCCTATTACAATAACCGACATGATCAATCCACAATGGGGATTGATCCTATGAATAATATATCAATACTAATAAGAATACTCTTTGCAGTTACAATATTTCAACACTCCCCCTTAACAAGAAGGGTATTCTTCAACAACATCATGCGAGAGAAAGAGGACAACATCATCAACAACATCAAATGGGAGGACAACATCATCAATATCATCTTGGTCTTCATATCTATAAATCATCAGAAGTTTTCTTCATTAACAACATCATCATTCTCGAAAGAATGCCATCATCATATGCATCAATATGTATCAGTATAAAGTGATACCTCATCACAGCACTAGGCTGGCCCATCACAGTACTAAGATGGCTCTATGTCACAACTGTTAAGCTAGTAGCTCAGTGTAAGTCACATATTTCTTTACATCTAACAACTGGGTCAGAAGCAAGGTATACACCATATTGCTTTACGTCTAACAACAAGGTCAGAAGCAAGGAACACATCATCTTGCTTTACGTCTAACAACTAGGTCAGAAGCAAGGAGTCATCTTGCTTTACATCTAATAGTGAGGTCAGAAGCAAGGAGTCATCTTGCTTTATGTCTAACAGTAAGGTCAGAAGCAAGGAACACACACATCATCTTGCTTTACATCTAACAGCGAGGTCAGAAGCAAGGAACACACACATCATCTTGCTTTATGTCTAACAGTGAGGTCAGAAGCAAGGAGTCATCTTGGTTTACATCTAATAGCGAGGTCAAAAGCAAGGAACACACACATCATATTGCTTTATGTTTAACAGTGAGGTCATAAGCAAGGAGTCATCTTGCTTTATGTCTAACAGCGAGGTTAGAAGCAAGGAACACACACATCATTTTGCTTTACATCTAACAGGGAGGTCAGAAGAAAGGAGTCATCTTGCTTTACGTCTAACAGCGAGGTCGAAAGCAAGGAACACACACATCATCTTGCTTTACGTCTAAAAGCAAGGTCAGAAGCAAGGAACAAACACATCATCTTTCTTTACGTCTAAAAACGAGGTCAGAAGCAAGGATTCATCTTGCTTTATGTCTAACAGCAAGGTCAAAAGCAAGGAACATCATCACATATACTCCCCCTTTCGAGGAACATCCTTTCGGACTATGCCAAGCTTATCTCGGAAGTACTCAAACTTTACACGAGATAGAGGCTTGGTCAACACGTCAACAACTTGTTCATCCATGCTAATGTACTGGAGCTTCAAGGCTCCTCTCTGTACCATGTCGCAGATGTAATGATAACGGATATCTATGTGTTTCAACTTGTCATGGAATACAGGATTATCTGTCATCTTTATGCAACTCTGGTTGTCACATAGAATCACGGTTGCTCTCATATCCAAATCAAATAGGCCAGTCAGCAACTTTCGAAGCCATATAGCTTCGCAGCTAGCAGAACATGCAGCAATGTATTCAGCTTCTGCTGTGCTGAGAGAAATACTAGATTGCTTCCTACTCTGCCACGAGATCATAGCTGATCCCAAACTGAAACAACATCCTAAAGTTCTTTTCCTGTCAGAAATACTTCCTTCCCAATCTGCATCAGTATATCCACTCAATGTGAAATCATGATCTTCATCATAGCTGAGACCATAATCTATCATACCTTTGAGGTACCTCATCACATGTTTTGCAGTCACTAGGTAAACACGTTTGGGTTCTACCAGAAATTGACTCAAGGTGTTCACAGCAAAACAAATGTCTAGTCTGGTGTTCGTCAGGTACATCAGCGATCCAATAATCTGTCTATACAGTGTGGCATTAATCAATTTTGATGACGTATCGACCAGTAGCTTCAACTTCGCTTCCACGGGTGTATTCATGGGCTTACATTCCAGCATATCGAATATCTTTAAAATTTCAACCATATACTTCCCTTGGTTAAGGAAGATCCTCTTAGGACTCTGCCATACCTAAAGACCTAAGAATTAATGCATTAGGTCGAGGTCTTTCATTTCAAATTCTGAGGCAAGTCTCTTTTTACATTGAGCGATGAGATTTTCTTCTCTAGTTAAGAATAAGTCATTCACATATAGCAGTAAGATTACTGGCTCATTATCCATAATTTTTGAAGTAGAGATTTGAGTCTGCTTTACTCTTGGTAAAGCCTAAGCTCATCAAGAAACTGTCTATATGATCATACCAAGATCTAGGAGCTTGCTTCAATCCGTATAAGGCTTTCTTTAATCTGCAGACATGAGACTTCATGTATTCAACCTCAAATCCTTGAGGTTTCTTTATATACACTTCCTCTTCGATGACACCGTTTAGGAAAGTTGTCTTCATGTCCATCTGGTGCAGCTTCCACTTCATCTTAGTTGCAAGAGCTATGATGGTCTTGATCGAAGTGTATCTGGCCACAGGAGTGAATGTCTCTTCATAGTCAATGCCTTCCTTCTGGGAAAATCCACGAGCAACAAATCTTGCTTTATACTTCTCAATACTTCCATCAACAACATGTTTTATTTTGAAGAGCCATCTGGAGGATACCACATCTATTTTCTTCGGTCTGGGAACTATTTCCCATACTTCGTTCTTCATTATGGATTGGTATTCCTCTGTCATGGCATCTGCCCATTCTTTTCTCTTAATGGATTCTTCAAAGCAGGGAGGCTCCTCTTCTAGGAGATCACACATCAAAGCCGTATAACTAGAGAATGGATTTGGTCTTTTCACCTATCTCGTAGTTCCTTTGGGAACACCATATTTCTCTCCATCTTGAATAATCTCTCTAGCCCAAGCTGGCTTTCTTTTATGGAGGATCGCCATCTGAGGAGGTTCTTGCACTTCTACTATATCATTGTCTTCTAGAAGTTCCTCATCAAGGGAAGTTATGAATTCCCTCTCTGGTTCAGCAGCTCTGGGAACCTCCCTCATTGCAATATTGGGGATTACGGGTTCCTCTTCATATACCTCTTCAAGCTGGCACAGTTTAGATTTCTTGAGTGACGCATCTTCATCAAAGGTCACATCCCTGCTGATCTCAATGTGATGTTGACCTAGTATATAGATTCTGAAGGCCTTGGAGACCTCACAGTATCCCACAAATACTCCTTTCTTTCTTGAAGGGTCCAACTTATTTCTCTTTTCTTTAGGTATATGAATAAAATCTGGACAACCAAATATTTTGAGATGGCTTACCTCTGGCTTCTTTCCGGTGAACATCTCTTTTGGTGTCTTGAGCCCAAGTGCACTATGGGGCAATCGGTTCTGCACATAAACAACTTCCATCGCTACTTCTACCCATAAGCACATAGGAAGATCTTAATCATGGATCATAGTCTTCACAGCTTCTAGTATGGTTTTGTTCTTCCGTTCAACTACACCATTTTGTTGGGGATCTTGTTCCCAACATCTTTGCAGAAGTTCATGAATTATTTTGAGGTATATTCTCCTCCATTATCTAACCTGAGTATCTTAATCTTCCTTACATAAAGGTTCTCTATCAAGGCTTTGAATTCCTTGAGCTTGCTGAACACTTCAAATATATCCAGGTCTTTACGAGAATAATCATCAATGAGTGATACATAGTATACATACCCACTAATGGAGGATGATGGCATTGGGCCACATACATTTGAATGAATGAGTTCTAGGACTCCTTCTGCCTTGCTGTCCCTCTTCAGAAATGGGTTCTTGGTGTTCTTCCCTTGTGCACATCCATTGCATATGCCTTCATGGTCACCTATGAGTTCTGGTAAACCTGTGACCACTTTGCATATGTATGGTAGTGCCTTGTAGTTGATGTGAGCTAATATTCTATGCCAATATTCTTCAATGGCGTGGGTCATGGCAGCTTCTGAGTGACCCTTTAGCTCATGCAAGTCACCTTCTTCTCCTCCAATGATGATTTCTTCATTTATGGTCTCTTCTTTAGCACTTTGCCTTTTGCAACCTTCACTATAGCTTCCTCAGGGTTATTACATGTGACCTGGAGCAAGGTCAACAAAGAAACAAGCAAGGATAGAAGCAAAGATTAAAGGTAAGGAATACAATACGAAATGAGGTCAACACTCTCATAGTGTTGTGACCAAGCATTCTTCCATGGCAACCTGGAACTAACACATGAGGTTTCTCCTAGAGGAGGTGTTAGTTGTATCAGGAAAAGTATTTACCTCTATATGCTCACATGCTATCAAGTATAATACTTTACAACAACTTCTATCTCAACTATAGTCATCATCTTGTCATGTGTACCTTTGAATCTTATTAATCTTGATTAATCAAACCTGGAGCCTTGTCCTCAAGAATGAGTGCTTGCTTTTCTTCCAAGTCTCCTTCACTCAAGTGACGAGTTCTTTCTTCAACCTGTCTTCTATACTTAGACAATACACTATCTTGACAGAAGGTTAGGTTAGAGGATAAGTTCTATGATCAACTTGTAATCCTTCTAATAATTTGATCGTAGCTTCAACATGCAACACTGATCAAGATATTGTTATGACAAATAGATGCATATCAAAATAATCACACTTGGGTTGCATCATTCCTTTGAATGTGTTGGATCTTGAGATCCTTCTAGATCTATGGCAAGAGATCCCTTCTCTTGCAAATACTCTTTAGGGTTTAACCATTAAACATATGTAAGTACATACCTCTAATAGCATTTGCAGGTAGTGGTTCCATCTAGTAGCAGCGGTAATCATTGCCAACTCTTAAGAAAACTTCAAGGGTGATTGCAACTGGTTCTACGGCTGCAATTGCAACTGCAACTACAACTACAACTAGTTCTGAGACTGCAACTACAACTGCAACTTAGGGTTTTATGAGGAAACCCTAATTTTTCAAACTTTGAATTTTGAAATTCTGATCCAGGGGATAGATTTGTTAAGCTGAGGCGAGTATGATGGTGTAGTCAGAATTTGGAAAAACCAACTTTTACCCCCCTCAAACTTGATCTGTGGATTTCTGGACTGGTGCTTCTAGTTTTCTGGTACTTATGGTACTTTTGGTACTTTTGGTACTCTGGTTTTCTGGTTTTCTGGTACTTTGTAAAACTAGGGTTTCACTTTCTGGGAGATCTAGCCACTGAAAAGGTGCGCTGATGGTGCCAAAATGATCTTTGGGGGAGGGTGCAACTTTCTAGGTGGTTTTGGAGTTGAAAAGCTTCACTTTTGAAAAACCCTAATTTGCAAGTATGGAAACAGTGATGTTTTTCTCTTGCGAAATATGCTTCCTTCAGGTTGGATATGATACCATGTTAATGTTTAAGACATTATTATAGATGTTTTCATTTCATTAGATAATAATAGCATAATCCAAGATCACTGAGAAATACACAATCACAAGAGACACGACATTTATCCTAGGAAACCCTCTAGGGGAAGAAAACCCAGTAAAACTTCCTTAATATAGATAGCCAATACAATGCCAAGAGATATCTATGCTAAAACATAAATTCCTCTCCAAGATATGCACCACTCTCTCTCTCCTTTGCTGGTAACAGATCAGAACTTGTCTTTCAAAATGAGCAAGTGAGTTGTCTCCAAATGAGGCGCTAGCCTCCTTTATTTATACAAGTCTAGCACGTGTGAAGTGTCTCTTCACTGGCAAGGCCGACTTCTCCAACTGGGTGGGTAAACCCACCTTTATTATATTTCTGGGTCTTCTCATTAACTGCTGGGGCCGACTTCTTATTCTGCC
>JZKD02S2104567.1:0-11570 GCA_000966675.3 Picea glauca
TCGTGAGATGGTATAAATTCGAAGTTGAAGTTGAAGCACACCCAGGTCGAAAAAGTCAGAAGTCAGGAGGAAGATAATTGATTCAAGTGTGAAGTTTGAATGTCGATCACAAACCCACAAATCTTCAATGTACATACAAAACTAAAGCAGGACAAGAGACAAAAGAGTCGAGAAGAGTTGTGAAATGAGAGAGATCCCCTAAAATATCATGGAAAACATATCCATGAATGACATATCATCGGATCAACCCTTGAGAGCACCCTGATAGTTCCTAAGAGTAGAAGAAACTTACAATTGACCATGGCAGTCAGTGGCTCCCAACAAGAATATGACCAAGTCGATAATTCAAGATTCGTGGTTCAAATTTCTCCTGCAAGAAGTCCTATCCTGCATATTGCAGACCTCCTCCAAAAAATTCTTCATGTGGATACACAATCACCAAGGGTATGGTGTTGAACTGACAATGTTGGTTAGATAAGAGACACGATGCTCATTGAAGCAAAATAAAATCAATAGGAAGATATAATACTTCATGTAAGAGACCTCACCGACTCCGCCCCTTTCCGAATTTATTATTGGAAGATTCAAATTCAACAGAAAACAGACAACGATAATGAATCAACGCGACCCTAAAGAGGATGATTCATTGAGTATATAGACAAATTTTTTTAGATAGATGTCTCAAGTTCAACAAAATAACAAGTGTAGTTAGCAATTGAATATATCCCTCTTGAAGACCGACAATAAATCATATTTGTCGAGTCGAATATTCTAACTTTGAATCAAGAAAGAAGATCAACTTCCCAATCAACTTTGACACAAATCCCTGCAATAGTCCCAGCCTTGAAAAATATAGTAAAGTGACATTGGGGCTCAACCACATCCCAATATATGAAGGAGATGAGGATCCCAAACAACATTGGTTTGTTTGCTAAAATTATGGGATGCAACGAACGTAACATATGAAGATAGAAAAATGGAAAAATTTGGTGTCATGCTTCGATCCAAAGCCCTTACTTGGTTTATGAATTACAAAAATAATTAAAGACACTCAAATTCATAAATAAAGAAAAAAATCCTCACATTTTTTAAGACACAAGACATCAGTCACTTGGTGAATTAAAAATTGAAAAAAATCAAGCAGAACCCGAGCGAAACTGTCCATGAGTACGATAAAAGGTTCAAAGACCTTTTGAGCCAAATTCCCTATGAAATCGACAAGAAAATTCTTGTACAATGGCACGTAGTAGGATTATTGCAAAATATCAGAGTACCACTACGTATGTATGATCGCTCGACATGTGAAGAAATTTTGAAAAAAGCACAATGAATAGAAATGGATCGTGAAGGTGCTTCGACTTGATTAGTCATTGAGAAATGACTAGAAGAAAAACTTGTGTAATTACAACAATAAAAAAATAACATGTCGATCTCCCACAACAAAATATGGTGTACAATCTGTTCTAGCGAAGACCACACAAAATATTATTGCAAATTTAGTGATTCCCTAGACCCTATAGTCCGCTAAATTCAAATGGAAACATTTTGTGATATATGTGAAGGAGTAACAAATCATGCTACAAGGGACTAGCAACACAATCTGATAAATGTGCTTCCAAAGTGGTGTCACATATGCTAGGAGAATAGTCACTCAACCCAATAATGTCAGGTGAATGGGAAAAAATGAACAAACATACACTCAATTTATCACACATAGATAGTTGACCAGAATATCAACCAAGGTGGAAACAAATACATAGGTCGAGGTCGAGGTAGAGGAGGCTACCAAGGTCGTGGATGAGGACGACGAGGAAATTTTGATAGAGGACGAGGTCAAGGACTATATTATTGCTTGAACTGTTGGAAGCATGACCACATCAGTCCAAAATGCCCAATCAAATACATAATTGATCTCAAGTTCTGTAACATTCGTGGAGTAGGAGACCACTCACTCAAAGACTATCCAATATTAATCGAAAAAGGAATGAACAAAAGAAACATAAATCTCTTACACACAGTACCAAAACATGACATTTTGAATATGAGGAACCTATGTGTAATAACACACTCGAGAGCTGAAAAGGACATTTTTTCAGAACCACCAAATCGACATAAGGGTGGTTGAACTACATATCCCGACCCAGAATGCGAAGACAAACTAATGAAGGAAGAAATGAAATTATTTAGAAACACCGACTAGGACAAAAACAACAAGGGAATACATGAAAATATCTCATAAATAGTGCTATATGAATTTATACAACTGCTGAAAGAGAAACAGCCAGTCAATCGATTGATTGACCTACTGAGCATATTGAGATAACATAAAGAAGAGCAAAAACCAATTAAAATTCTACGCTAGTTATCACGTGAAGCACAAACAAACGACTTTGACCCTCAAGTCGACCTTGAAATAAAAAAAAAACTTGATTAAAAAATTCATAGTCGACTTCGGGTCCCAAGAAAATATTCTTCCAAGAGAAACATGGGTTCAACTTGAGAAACCACCCCTACAACCCACAATGAATTTTTTGAAGCTAGCATATCATAGGTTTATTGTGCCAATTGGTACACTAAAAATTGTAATAACATCTATAATGGGGATCCCAACGAGATTCGACTTTGAAGTAATCAACCTTGTTGAAGTCATACCCGCCTACCTTCAATTAGTCGGATGACCTTGGGGCCGAAACATAAGGGCCACAATCTCTCTCAAAAGAGATAGAATCAAGTTAAAAGGAAGTAGCAAGAAAATCATAATCCCCTTGGACCCAAAGGAAGGAAAATCTTGGGTCGAGACATGGGATGAAGCACATGAAGCCCATTGACTATATCAAGTCATGAGTGAGAATAAGGATAACATAGAACCCAATAGTGAAGGAGAATTATTACTCAGGTATCCATTGTCAATAGGCCAAAACTTGGATACAAAACTATATAATTGGCAAATGGAAAACTAAAAATCACAAGAAAAAGAGTGTTGGTCGATAGAAGTGATACCAATAAGATGATCTAAATCATGCTTCTTAGTACAATTAGTACCTATTTTTGCCAAAATAAATCTCAACGAAACACTAACACTAATTTCAACACATTCACACACGAAAAGAAACCTCTGCGGTTCAGTGAAAGAAAATCTATGTTGATGCATGTCGACGAGGTTTCCAAGTCATTCAAATATCAAGGGAGAGTGAAAATTCTAGTTGAATCATTTATATTCCAAGCATCATGATGGTGGGAGACACTTGCACCTCGACTGCAAACGTGGAACACTACCACTCTTTACTTTGTCAAAATATTTGGTGGGAAAAGACTATCATCCAATATCGACATCTTGATGTTAAAACATGGGTTCAACCCAGTCGTCACATCCAACAATGTGAAAACGAATGGAGGAAATTAAGATATAGATATGAAAGGGTACGACCTCACATGTTTCCAAACACATTGGACTGCATACCTCACAAATGGTATAAAACCGAGGAAGTGTGTGGACACACATTCAACTGGAATGAAATGAAAAATAACTTCCTTAATGAATTCAAATTCAGACATGAAGAAGGACTGTTGAATGAAGCATCAAGAGAGAGCAAAAATTTATTAGAACAATCAAGTCTTTATGAAACTCAGAAAAAATGAAAAACTAAAGTCGATATGGGCTCTACTTCAAAAGTTAACTTAATATTGACGCACAATTCAAATAAGATCATAGCTTGTCGAATAGACATGGAAAACATATGTTTTCCAGGAAAAATATTTTGATGGAAGAAAACCCATCCAAGAGTACATAACCATGTAAAAACAGTCTACTCTGTAACCAAGGAAGAAAAGGAAGAGAAAGATGATACTGAAAAACCCCAATTTTCGTTGAGTTACAATAAAGTTGTGGAAGGAGAACACCAATTGGATGATTCAAAAGCACCTGAATAAATGGATGCGGAAATTAAAATTAAAGAATTCAATATTTCAATAGACGATCAACCAAAAATGGCTAGAATACGTGACTATTGGTTTGACAAGCAAACCATGGAAATAGTCGACCTACTAAAATAATATCAGGATGTCTTTGCATGACACTACAACAACCTTAAAGGATTGGTACAAGAGATGGGTGAAATTAAAATCGAACTCATCCCTAGTGCCAACCCTGTTAAAAGATGACAATATAAGCTAGCACACAAATACAATCCCATTGTCCAAAAATAAATTGAACCAATGCTTGTTGCTGGCATTATATATCTGATCGACAAGTTGGAATGGGAAATCCCCATGGTTATGCAACCAAAGAAGCATGACCCAAAGAAATTAAGAATTTGTGTCGACTTCCGAGGACTGAATAAATCACAGTGACCGATCCATTCTCTACGCCATTTGTTGATGAGATTATCAATGAAGTAGTAGGCCATGAATGTTACTCGTTCACCGACAAATTCCCCAGATAGAATCAAGTACCTATAGCAAAGGAAGATCAAGAAAAAACTACATTTTTCTTGAATTCAAGTCATTTGCATACAAAGTCATGTTGTTTGGCCTAAAAAATGCCCCAACAATCTTCTCTAGAATAGTGGTAAAGGAACTTCAAGAATATATTTATAAAACAATGGTCGTATAATTCAACGACTGGACTATCTCCAGCTATTAAAATACCACATCCAATGGCTAAGAATGATGTTGGAAAGCTGCAGGAAAATCCAATTATCCTTAAACATCAAAAAGTGCATCTTTTCCATGCATATAGGGATATTGTTGGGCCATATTGTATGCAAGGATGGGATAAAAGTCCACATGAACAAAATTAAAATCATCCTTGACTTGAAGCCACCAGTTAACCAAAAACAAATTAAAATCTTCCTTGGACACATGTGGTATTATAAAAAGTTCATTTGTCACTACTCCGACATCATGTTTCCAATCGATGAGCTCTTAAAGAAAGAAGTCGAGTTCCAATGGAGTTGGGAATGTGACAAATCCTTTGAACTATTAAAAAGAAAATTGGTAGAAGCGCCCATCCTATGATTTCCAAATTGGTCAAGGAAATTTTATGTTGAAGAAATTTCATTGTTGGTGCAGTATTAACCCAGCCATACGATGACATGGTCGACCACCCGAATGCATACACCATTCGGAAAATAAATAAAGTAGAAAGGAATTATTCGATGACGGAATGTGAAGCCTTACCAATGATTTTTTCCTTGCAAATATTTTGACACTATATTCTCGCAAATCCCTTTACATTTTTCACAGACCATCAAGCACTGAAATATCTTGTCAATAAACCAGTCCATCAAGGAAAAAATTGTCGATGGCTACAAATATTTCAAGAATTTGACTTTGATGTAGTAGTCTGATTGGGAAAGAGGAATGTCATCATGGATCCTAAGTCTCTACTTGAAACAAAGGAAGATCTGACAGGGATAGATGATGATTTTCCGTATGCAAATCTATTCAGGGTTGAAGCAATTCCCAAAGAACTAGAAGAAATTGCAAATTTTCTAGAAGAAGGGAAAGCACCTGAAGATCTCCCAGCCAATAAACGAAAAATCCTAACCATGACATTTGCACCATTCACTCTCATGAATGGATATCTTTACAAGCTAGGACTCAACAACATTTTCTGAATATGTGCATTGGAACATGAACATGAAGACATCATTAACAAAGCACATGCGGGCCTAGCGGGAGGTCACTTACAAGCTGGCACGACAACTAGGAAAATCCTTCAAGCCGCTCTCCGGTGGTTGACCTTACATAAAGACTGTCGAGAACAAGTACATAAATGCAACAACTGCCAAAATTAAGTCGACCATTGTGGAAGAATGAAATTCCCTTGCACTTAGTAAACCCCAGTTTACAGTTTGAAATATGGGTTATTGATTTTGTTGACCCTATCCTAGAAAAAGAAAAAAGTCTGGGATAAAAATACATTATTACAGACATCAAATATTTAACAAAGTGGGAAAAAGTAAAACCACTCAATATTTGTACAAAGGAAACAACTGAAAATTTTGTTTACGAAAATATAGTAACCAGATTCGGTTGTCCCTTAATAATAATCAATGATTAAGGAACCCACTTCATTAATTTTATAATCTAAGTATTGTTGAATAAGTTCATGCTCGACCATAGAAGAAACATTTCATATCACCCACAAGATAATGAGGTCATCGAGTCTTTTAACAAAACACTACATAAGGGCCTCACAAAAATATGTGGTCTCGACAGAGATGATTGGGATGAAAAAGTTCCATCAATACTATGGGAATATAGTACAACATACAAAATATTGACTATCCAAACACCCTTTAAACTAGTTTACGGTCAAGAAGCAGTGATCCCACTACATTTATGTGCAAATGTAGGTCAGATAGCTTATGTTTTAGAAATTGACCACATGGTGAATACAAGACAACGCTTGTACCAACTTAACCAATTACAAGAAGAAAGGATGATGGCACAACAACATCAGGAAATCAAGAAAAGTCAGTCAAAATCTTGGCATGACCGACAAATTAAGAAGAAATACATAAATAATGGAGACTTGGTACTGCTATATGATAGTCGAATAAAAGGTAAACCAAGCAAGATAGATACTGCATGGTTGGGTTTGTACATGGTTGAGGACATCTGAACTTCTGGAGCAGTACAATTGAAAACACGATAAGGACACCCTCTCAATAAATTATTCAATGGGGCCCATCTAAAAAGATATCATGCATAGTCTCTTAAATACTTACTAGCAAAAACCTCCTTGGGGACACCAATAGGACTTGACTAGGTCGAAAACCCATCAGGGTGACCCAAGTCGAAAAATGGAATAAAGAAAATAAAGAATAATAATAATAATAATAATAATAATAATAAAAAAATATTAAAAGAAAAATCTAAGCAAAGTTAAGAAAATCCAAAGTAATCAATCAGTCAGTTACTAGGATTAGGTACAAAAATTGTCTACTACAAGCTATATGACCAACCAAATACATTCAATGTATTCATTCACGACTAACACATTTCAACATGAGGAGAGAAAAGATTCCCTAGGAAATAATTAGATAGGAAACCCAAAAATCAAGAGCAAGTTCTACACCCAAAAAAGATTTGTGTCATTACCTGAACAAGAGAACTAGTCAATCAATCAAAAGAGAAGTACACCATTCAACCGAACAAAAAACTCATAAATACAAATTCTAAAGATTGAGCGAGTAGTAAAAACTCCAAACAAGCGAGCATGCAAATAAGACTTCAAGCAAACAAGATAATCCTAAATAAATAAATAATGTATTTAAAAGGCCGAGCATTCATTGAATTGATAGGAAACCAAAAAGTGTCATGGTCATACGCTTTGACGAAAGCTCCCCAACCACTTGGACAGATCGACCTGACCAAGAATATATTACACAAGTTGAGCGCATAGCTCGAGGAACTAAAATCAACAAAGTTGATGTGACTAAGGTGCGGGAATTCATTAATGCCATTAATGCTCGATAGGACTAGCTTGACCGCCAGGCCACTTTCAACGCAAAAGTCACTTCACATGAAAAAATAGTTAATTTTGACACCAACATCAAGGAGGAAGAATTAATATCCTTGTTAGCAGAATTAAAGTCCGTAATCCATCTCCCGCATATAAATTTGGACAAGACATACAAGTTTGCCTCACTTCTTTTCTCACCCAAGAATTCACATAATCAAGCCACATAACTCCCAGTGGTTTAGTTGAGCCCTAAACTCGAGAAAGAACAATCCAACCTCCAAGAAATCGTATAAATGTCGAGAATGAGGAGTCAAGTTGAATATGCATTGGTCGAACCAAGAACAAAGACCAAGTTTGATAAAACTAGTGCAATCAAGTTGCAAGCACACAAATATTCATCGCTCATGTATAGAAGAGATCGACTAGTCTCGACATTGGAAAACATTCATGGCATGGGGGATGGAAGTTGGTGTCTGGAAAGAAGAGACAAAAATTTTCAAGACAACAGACGTCCGAAATTTCCTATGTGCATTCCAAGTTGCATACTTTGATGGTTGGAAGGAGGAAGCTACCAAATTCCTTGTTAGTTTCTACCATAACGAACATCTATGGATAGATGCTCTAGTCAGAATCATAGCAATATTAATCCAAAAAATTATAGGTATTATGCATGGAAGCACCCTTGTCCCAAAACGATGAACCCTAATGATTGGATTCAAACCCTTACTGGAGGAATATCAACAAATAATTTGAAAGGGTTACTGATTAACAAATTCACTAGCCTCCATGCCAAATGGACATGCATCATAGTATCATTGTGCCTAAAGACTACAGTTTGAGTGTCTGATGTAAAGCTTACAATGATAGAGCCTATTGGAAAAATCTTCCAAATGGGGGCAAAGTTTGATTGGGCAGATCATCTTGTTGCACTAATAAGGAGAAACTACAAACATTGCCAAGAGAATGGTCATGCAATCAAATTCCCTTCATTGATAATCTGGATCGCCATGAGCCAAGTAGGCCCAGTCGGAGAACCTACATTCATTTCATGGAAAACTCCAACTATGAACAATTTCACTTTTGTTGTAGGAGTAGTCCAATCATCTGACTCTGTTTCTGCCAACATCATGTTTAAATGTTGGGTAAATCATGTGAAAAATGTATCACATAAGTGGCGATTCAAACAAAAATTTCAAAGGGAATTATCGCCAAGTGCCCAGATTCAACTTAGCTTGGACACCACCAAACTTTGGTGTGGATTCACTAGAGGCTAGGCCCTTGAAGCACTGGAATACCAACTAACAAAGTACCAAATTTTCTAGGAGCTCAAATGATAGTTGGGATTTCAAAGTCAGATAATATGGAGGTACTAAGCGACAACCAATCCATTCTGACACCTTTAACAGATGGAGAGTAGGAAGAATAAAGAGAAGCAAGCATAGTTCAGTTTGTTGCACATATAGACAAAGAAGAAGGCACACCAACAAATCAAATGCCAACCAAGAAAAGACACAAGAAAAAGTGTCTAAGGGAAAGTAAGCAATCAACCCTAACACAGTGCTAGAAGATGTTGATATTATTTGGAGGTAAATGTTTAATTCAAACATGGATCTTGAATTTAATGACCATATGATAATGGAAAATATGTTTGTATTCACCAAAAAAATAATTTAGAGGGGCCGCTAGACATAAAAATACCAAGCAACTACACAAAATATCCTAAAGTCCACCATTGGGCCACAATTCAAAGAGGCTATGGAGAATCTCAATGAGAAGCATGTTGAAGCTAAGAAAACTAGAATGGCCTTATAAAACTGTATCGAAACAAGGGAACAAAAAAAGGCAAAGGCTGGAGGGTGAGAAAGATATAGATCGGTTGACCCTAGTTCCATCATGACAGTCGAAGAGCATTCGATCCAACACAAGCAAAAATCCTATCCCAAAGAAGCAACATGCGAGAATAGGTACGGTCAACCTCACAAGAGAATATCCTCTTCCAAACCCTACTCCAATATCCGAATAAACATGAACAACAAAGAAGACAACAACACACAAAAATAAAATCAAGAAAGGTCGACGCCAAGTATCTTCTAAGGGGACAATTTCAAAATCCCCAGTTAAAAATTGCTAGTCAGCAAGTGCATCACCCTTAGGTTTGGAGGACATCGACCATGTAACACATAATGGAACCACCAAGAAGATTGTTATTTTACCCCATTGGGAGTAGGAAAGTCGACACATGATGAAGGAGGAGCAAGCATGAATATCCAGGGATTAGTCAGTACTTCTCCTGTACACAAGTCATTTGTCACACAACCAAACATTATACCTTTTGATAATACAAAATCATCATAAAAATATCATGAAGCAAGGACAATTGTCCCATAGATTGTCTTGGAAGGAGAGTGGCACAAAGAAGGAAACGGGGGCCAAGATTTACCTCAGAAATCAAATAATCCTCCAGAAAATCCTCCAGGAATTCCTCACAAAGACCAGACGGACCCTCAAGAAGAGACTGAAAATATAGATCCTACAAATATTCAAGATCAAGGCAAGGATGGAAATGAAAAGGTTGGTCTCACACATCGAGATCCATAATGACACAATGACAAAAAAACAAAAGATAAGGATTCTGATAAAGGCAATGACGTCGGAAAACAAAACAGCCTTAGAAAAGAACGATTAAGCATGAAGAACAATATTATACACAAGAAAGATAAAAATCCAAAGGTTAGAACATTCACAATGTTCAAACTAACCAGGTCGACAATAGCACCAATAGAGACAATATTTGACCCAATGGTTGCGTCGGATGAACAGATAATGAACTTGTACGATGAAGTGACCAAAGAAGCAATAACTATATGGAAGAGAGTTTCATGACTTGTTGCAAGGAGGAACAAAGAAAAACAAGTACTAAATGATTGTGTGCTATTAGAAAAGGTAAAATTAGGCATTGATCAACTGACAAAGAGAGTCGACCCATTAGCAACAATCAAACAATTGGTCAAAGCAGTAATAAGTATAGGTGTTAATAATCAAGTAGAAATCCACCATCTTCGATAGGAAAACATGGAACTTAAAAAGTTACACAACATGGTAGTAAGAAGAAATCAGGATGGAGTTGCTTAACAAATAATAACAATCACGCATACATAATTTGGGAAATTCAAAGAAGTACATCAAAAACTGGAGTAGGTTAAATCACAAGAAAAAATGCTACATACAGTCTTGAATAATTGGCTGACACACTTCTCCTCATCCTATATTAAACTAAATTCCTAGAGAACAATAATGGAGGATTTAAAGAGAACAAGGGATATCACCACTGAATCCAAAAGTAAAGAAGTCATAGCAACCCACATTGCAAAGGAAAAAGTAGTTGAGACATAACTGGAAAAGTAGGAGAAGGAATGGTTGTGAGAGGAAAGAAAAGCACAATCAACAACATATCAATCCCACAAACATCTAGACTCAATCACACAGAAAACAAAGGAGGATGTAGAGAAATTCAACCTAGTGTTGATTGTGGTTCAGGAGGCACCCCTCACCAACAAGTTGGATTTCTTGGGGTAGCTAAAATAAATTGGAATTGAGGCACAACACTCCATCAAAGAATGGCATATGTTCCCCTAACATTTTTTTCACATAGCCCTGACCATTTTCCAGACAGCTTTTGAAGGGATACCACAACCAGAACAATTTGGAGCTACATTGACATACAAAAGGAACTTGCAATTTTTCAATCCTCCAGTATCCAAGTTGAACTTGCCAGCTACTAGCCATCAGTTGAGGACCCCATAAGAAGTCATGGAAGGATAAGAAGAATCCCATGTACAGGTCAAAGCATATATGCTACCTTAAAATGTCAGAATGCATGAATGGGAAATTCCTCAAGAGAAAAATGATCAGACATAACACCGAGTAGTTCAACCATGAACTAGTCGCAGAGAAAGACAAGCAAAAGGAATCCAACAATGCTCACCATCAACATTTCTTCTTTTATACTTCTTCTCTTCTCATCCTCAATTTTGTAAACAATTTTTTCAAGGTAATAGACACACTCCCCCCTTGCTCCGGATGAGAAAGGAATTGAAGG
>JZKD02S2104567.1:17283-31368 GCA_000966675.3 Picea glauca
CCACATAAATGTTCAAGTACAAGATGATTCCAAATGAAAATGTCTCCTTGGCATATATAGGAGACTAGGAGGTATAATTACAACTAATGGAATAAAGCCGACATAAATAAAATAATATTACTAATGTAATATGCCCCAATTAAGGGGTAATGATCCAATATTAGGGCTTAATAGTAATAAATATTGAGAAATTACTAAAGAAATATGAACTTGAAAAAAAAGTAAAAAAGAGACACAATGATACAAAACTTGCAAAATATAACATGTTACCCCCCATTTATAGGGGTAACTAAAGAGATGGTGTCTCGAGGCCCTTGGGTTGCAGACATAGAGTATCGAGAGATAGACTAGCAGGTAGAGCCCCACATCACACCACTCATCACCATGAGATCAATGGTTGCACCACTCACCACACCAACTTGGCTCACAGAGGACAATGGGTCTTGCTCCATGAGGTAACAAGTCCGATGTTGTGGTAAGTTTAATTTTAATAAATGAGGCATTTGAATATGTTGCAAAGGATTCTTCCTTGATTTTGAAAATGTTTGAATGGAAATTATTCTCTTTTCCATATTTCACCTCGGTGGTTGACATTGTGTCCTAGTAAGTGGTCACCCTCGGGGAAAGGGTTTCTATTAGGGGGTCTCCTTGGTGAATCATCGTACTGCTCCCACATATACTTGCCACTTTCCATGCTTCTTTCTCTTCATTTCCTTATCTTTTGGGTTTTTGAGCCACATTGACCCAAGAAGGGGTTGTACCTATTTTCATGGGAAGAAGGGGTTGAAGGACCAAAGGATTATAGCTGGCATGTGTGGGCAATGTTTTTCATGCATAGGTAGAATTCCCACACATCATCTTCAATTTGGGGAAGCATAGTATGATCAAGATAGAGTTAATGTGGGAAATATTTTTCATGCTTAAGTAGAAGTCTCACTTTAGCTTCAACCCAAGAACACTCTAATAAATTAAATGTCAAAAGGGTTTGGAAAAATCATGCATCACAGACGAAGGGAAGCACACCCTCTACAAAGGCATCCATAAAAGAGACAATATGAACCCTTGTATTTCAAGAAACCCCATGCCCAAAAGTGTTACCCCCATCCACCTCATACTCTCCAAATAACTTAGAGAGGGTCCACTTGGGAAACACTCAACTTGGGGAATGATTCACCCAATAGGTCACCATTACAACCCTCCCATACCTAAATTTGGCAAGTTGCATAAGGTCTTTGAGCATTTGTTTATTTTGAGAGGGGGGATTTAATGCACATGTTTGGGTGGTTATTTTGTTATATATGGCTTACTTGACATGATTCTTGTGACTTGTGAGCCCTTTGAGGGTAAATTTTCTTATCGTTGTAGGGCCTTGGTAGGTGGAAAGACACTTTGTGGAGGCACAAGGTCACTTAGACCTTCACTTGGGGCTTGAATCCCACCGGATTGATGATGTGCCCTTGATTCTTGGATAAATGGGCCAGAGAATTTACCTTTGGAGGTACTTGAGGATCCCCTGTAGGTGATTTGCTAGCCTTCTCATCCCCAATGAATTTCCTTTGGAGACCTTACACTGCACTTCTATGGTATGAAATCACATGTGGAAGGCTAGGGTTTGATGGTGTTGGTGATGATGTTGATGACTTGGAATTATTTGGTTGAGGGAGGCCCTTGCACACGGAGACCAGTCCTTTGGAGGCCCAATGACTTCCTTATCCAACTCAACATCTTGCCATTTGAGCCCAAACGTCACCCTTTTAGGGAATGACGTCATCTTTTGGGGGATATCTCTTTTGTAAAATTAAAATTTGATTTTGTAAAGGGGAAATTAGAGGAGTTCAGCCTCCCTAATTTTGTTTTACCCTAACTAAGTGGAAAAAAAATTGTTTATATGACCTTGTATAAATAAAGGTCATTTCATTTCATTTTATCATAGATCATCTCACTTGAGAATTACATACTTTGTGGCTGAAATTTTCACCCCTCTTGGGAAAATCACATCTCTCTCTCTCTCTCTCTCTCTCTCTCTCTCTCTCTCTCGTGCAATTTTTGGATACTTAAACAATTGTCTTTGGATATAAAGTGGTGTCTTATCTCTTGGATTCTTGTCTCTTTCTATGGTGATGAAATGTTCTTGGTAGATAAGGGTTTATCTTGATATTTTATTGGAATTGGTAAGGAATTTTTGCATATTGTTGGTGTTTCTTTCTTGTTTCATTGTTATTCTTGTATAGACCCTTGGAGAAGTATAAGGGAATACACCCTTCACCAAGATTCATCATAATTGTTATTGGATAAGCTATTGCAAAAGGTTGCTAGGAGGAGTAAAAGGGCTTACACCCTCCTAGATTTACTTTGTTAGATTTACTTTCTCTATGGGGTTAAAGGGATTACACCCCTAGAGAAGTAGTGGACCTAACCTTACACAAGAAGACTCCATAACCCATTGACAAGGAACTAATCTTAATTTTCATTGGAGAAATAAAATCATTGCATTGGTATACATGAAATTGGCAGATAATGTATTTGTTCAAGTTGGAATATTTTCTTAGTGTCATAAGCTTGCTTGTTCCCTAAGGGCATCTAGTTTGTCCAAGTAATTCTCTTTATGTAATAAAATTAATTCTATAGACATTAGGGGTGCATAAAAACACTCTTAAAACTCTCTCATTACTCACTTTTCCACCATTGAAATTTACTTGTGAGCCTAGATTATTGTTATACTATTCAATGGCTATATTTTTTACGATTTATTTGTTGATTTATGTGGTTGGAATTTTCTAGTGTATAATATGTTTAATACATTGATCGAGGTGGATATCGGTGGCCATCCAACTTTTCCAACTCGCTCAAAACAATTTTTTGGCAATTTTGGCAATTTACTATTTTTAGCAGTTTTTAACTTCCGGGGCCATTTTGAGGCCTAAATGAAGGTTTTTTGGGATCGAGCTTGTTGATGATACACAAAGGCTCTTATTGAGCCCCCAAAATGAATCTCCTCGATGATACCTTTCCAGTGGGATATCGTGCGCCTAAAACGAAGATCATATGCAAAAGTTACGACCCTGGGAAGTTGATGTACTAACTTACCCAAATGGAGCCCAGATGACTTTTGGCACTTCATCTCCTAGGGTTAGGTTTTTGGATGTCTATGGTTTTTGAAATTCCTGTTTATTGTAAAAAGGACTTCAAAGCCTCATTGTAATGATCTTCTTGTGAATGCATGCAGTCGTTGCATCTCTTCTCAGAGATAACCTGCCACCATTCCAACAAGCTTGTTTTCCATTGCATTTTACAGTTTCAGCTTATTTATTTATTGAATAGAAAATTGGTTTTATTGTATCTCTATTATTTTGTGTTAATAATATTTTAATAATCTATATTCATTTCGTTATTCTCATAAAATTTGGATCAGTGGTATCAGAGCAGTATGCTCCTTGTCGTCTTAATGCATGTCCCCAACGAGGTCAAGGTACAAAGAATTGGGTCTCGAACTTGTTTCTCTTGAGGAAAAAATCTCTCACATGCCCAAGAGACCTCTCATGGCAAGAGAAAATAAATATTATGGGATAGGAGATCTTTTCAAAATGTTGTTTGAGGATTCCCTCACGCAATATAGGAACGTGATGATGGATAGTTTCGCGCAAATCCTTCTGCAGCTACCAACAGGCGACGCATCTTCCTCGAGCAGAGGCGTCACCCCCTTCAAGGTACAAATCAACTTTGATATTCCTATATTTGAAGGTCATATAGACACAGATGTTGTAGACAAGTGGTTGAATCTATTAGAAGGATATTTTTTTGTCCATAACTTTTTGAATAGAGAAAAGATTACTTTTGCACTCCTCAAAGTCGTTTCCCATGTCAAATATTGGTGGGAAACTTTCTATGAGAAAAAGGAAACAGAGGAACCCTCATTATTTACAGTCGCGGACACCTAGGAATCCTTTAGGGATTCTATTAAGGAACAATACTACCCTATCGTAATTTATGATGACTTGTATACCAAATGGACCACACTGCACAAGAAAGAGACCAAGCAGTGCCAGATTTCACATATATCTTCCATACCTTCCGCACCAAGATGGGTATCAAATATTCGGAGTGACATTTGGTGCTCAAGTATCACAGTGCTCTGCATAGATACATCCAAACCAAAATGGAATTTCTCGACATCTTGTCCTTGGGCATGGCCTACCAATATGCCATCAAAATCGAGAAGAAGCTCAAACAAAAGACATAGAAATTTGGGTCTGGGAACCCCTCATAGAAAAATCCAGGAAGGGGCACCCCCAACCCACAGAAAAAGGACAGAGAAAATATGGACAGTATTAGGAAAACCAGTCCACACTACGAGCAAAGAAGGACACCGGAAAGACAAAGAAAGATATCGAGAAGTGGTGCGACTTCCATAAGAGCCCTTGGCATAACACTCTTGACTGTCGCTCAAAGCAGTCGTTGGTGGCCGAAGTGAAAGCCTCTGAATCAAATGTGGTTTATGACTCTAATTCAAAACCATAAAGGGGAAGACGGATCATTGACACAGAACCCAGTGCCACCGTTGCTACCACCAAGCTCCAAACTGGTGAACCAGATGAGCCAGAAGAAGGCGAGTGCCTCTTCCATTCACAGATGTGGGTAAAAGGCACCCCACTGCACTTCATCATTGATAGTGGTATCTAGAAGAACCTCATCTCAACATAGGTCATCAAGTGGTTGGCCCTACCGACAATGATGCACCCACATCCCTACACCATTGGATGGCTCCACCAAGGAAGTGATCTCCATGTCAGCCAACAATGTTGATTGTCGTATGGAATCAAGTCGTTCAAAGACAAGGTATTGTGTGATGTTGCTCCTCTCGAAGTTTGTAATGTTATTTTGGGCCAACCTTATTTATGGAAACATCATGTTGTATATGAGTCTAGGCCTCGTAGTGTTATTGTTACTTTGAACATGAAATTGTACAAGATACCCGAGGCAGTCCCTCTTAGTGTTATTTCCTTTATCTATGCCAAGCAATGCAGGAAGGTCATCTCTCAGACTGGGAAATTTGTCTTCTTTGTGATTCACTCTCAGATTGAGTGAAAGATTGCAGCCATATCCAGGGCCTTTGTGGCCGATCTCTCCACACAACATAAGCAAGTGGATAAGGTCATGGAAGAATACTCAGATATCTTCTCCTCTCCCACCGGGGTACCTCTGCACTGCCAGGTCAAGCATCCCATCCATCTGACCCCAGGCGCACTGCTACCCAATGGGCTAGTCTATCGTCACTCTCTATTAGAAAACAAGGAGATCAAGAGGCAGATCGAAGAACTTATCCACAAGGGGAACATTTGTCCCATATAATCTCTGTGTGGGATCCCAATCATGTTGGTGCAGAAGAAAGATGAGGCTTGATGAATCTGCATTGATTACTGGGCCCTGAATAAAATCACAGTCTGAAACCAGTACCTGATTCCCCAAATCGACAACCTCTTTGATCAGATCATGGGGGACAAATACTTTAGTAAGATTGATCTGAATTCTGGCTACCACCAGGTCCCAATAGAACAGACAAATGTACAAAAGATTTCCTTCAAGTAAAAATAAGGTGTTTTTGAATGGTTGGTCATGCCCTTTGGTTTGAAAAATTCTCCAACAACATTTATGAGGATGATGGAAAATATCCTACAAACTTTCACCAATACTTTTGTAGTTGTGTATCTGGATGACATCCTCATCTACAACAAGACTTGGGTGGAACACTTGCAACATATTCAGTAGGTTCTGCACACCTTGTGGCAACACAAACTATATGCAAACTTGGAAAAATTATCCTTCGACATGGATAGGGTCCATTACTTAGGCTACATTGTTGATCGGCATGGTGTGAATGTGGATCCAGTGAAGATCTAGGTCATCCGTGAGTGGTTAGCCCCAACCAAACTCACTGAACTTCAGAGCTTCTTGGGCATCGCCAATTTCTATCGTAGGTTCGTGTTGGGATTCTCTCATATCGCATGGACCCTCAACCAAGTAACCAGGGGTGGAGGTAAGGAAAACTTTGAGTGGGGCCTATCCCAACAACAAGCCTTCGATGAATTGAAGAAGCATTTGTGCTCATCCCCAGTAATTTCATTATTAGACCTGCAACATCCCTTTGAGATTGAGACAGATGCTTCAGACTATGTTGTGGGTGTCGTTCTCACTGAACACGGCCACCCCGTGGCATATCATAGTGAGACACTATCGAATGTTTTTCGTAAGTACCCTAATTACGACAAAGAAATGTAATCCATTGTGAAATCCTTCCGCCATTGGAGACATTACATTCTTGGGAAGGAGACAATCATTCACACTGATCACAAGCCACTACAGTTCATGCAGACCCAAGGAAAATTGCAGAATGACCGCCATTAGAAGTGGTCCACATACTTACAGTAGTTCCACCTCAACATCAAGTATAAAACAAGAAGTACCAACCGAGTTGTTGATTTCCTCAATCGACCTCCAGTCATGATGCTAAACTCTTGTGACCACGAGACCTCTGGATGGCCTCACCTCTACGGGACAAACCCTAACTTCTCCACCACCTGCCAAATGTTGGGTGCCAACTCAGTGGTTGCTAATTTCCATCTTCAATATGGGTTGTTGTGTCATCTGGTCCATCTCTCCGTTCCATCAAATGAGCACATGAAGTTGATTTGGGAAGCTCACTACAGTCAGGTGGCAGGACACTTTGGCGTCGAAAAGAAAGTGCCAGTGTTGCAGAAACATTTATACTAGTCGAAACTTCGACATGATGTCGACAAGTATATCAGGTCTTGTACCGCATGCGCTATTGCCAAACCGATCACTAAGAAATAGGGCATGTACACCCCTTTGCCTACTCCTGACATGCCATGGGAATCCATCTCAATGGACTACATGTGGGCCTCCCGTCCACCAAGAGGGGAAATTACTGTGTTTTTGTGGTTGTTGATCGCTTTTCCAAGATGGCGATTCTAGTCGCCTACAAGAAGAACATCATAGCAGAAGCCATTGCCATGCTCTTCTTTGAATGATTATGGGTACATTTTTGGATACCAAAAACCATTATCTCAGACTGTGATAGTCAGTTCCTCGACAGATTCTGGTCGAGCCTCTAGTCACTGCTGGATACCAAGCTCACCAAATCCACTGCCTTCCACCCCCAGACAGATGGCCAAACTAAGGTCATCAATCAGATGATCATACATATCCTGTGCATGTAAAATTAAAAACACCCCCGCAGATGATATGAGAGTCTTACCCATGTCCAACATAGCTACAACCAAGCCCTATATAGCTCAACTAGCCACAACCCCTTTCAGGTGGGATTGGGATTCTAACCATTGGGACCCATGGATGTTGCACTACCCCTGGTGACCACCTCAGCCGACTCATCCCCTGCTCCACCAGAAGATGAAAAATCCACCTGGTTCATTGATTAGATCCATCACATCCACCAACAGGTTCAGGATATTCTACATAAGTCTAATTCCAAGTACAAGCAGATCCATGATCAACATCGACTGCCACATAAGTTTTAGGTGGGAGACAAAGTTTGGTTGCACTTGCAGAAAGAATTTGTTACAGGGCCCCATCAGAAGCTTCTCCCACTCTGTTATGGTCCAAACACCATCACCAAGACTATGGGTGACAATGATTTTGAGCTCAACATTCCCACTTTCCTTGGCCTGCACCTAGTCTTCAACGTGGCTCTCCTTCGACCATATTTCCCACCATTATTGGACACCTTAGAGATAGCAGAGCAGTTGACACCAACAAAGCTCAACCCTGAATGCATGCAATAGGAATCCAATGATCATATTGTGGACACATAGATCAAGGGCACTTGACATCAAAGGATCTAGGTTTATCAAGTCATCAAAGCAGGGCAGCTCCTGCACTAAGGCAAGTGGCTCACTCGGGGCCAAATTCAACATAAATTTCCTCATCTGATGGGGGAACTCAACGCAATGGAGACCATTTCTTCTAAGGAGGGAGGATTGATCCAGGTGGATATCGATAGCCACCCACCTTTTCCAAATCACGCAAAATAATTTTCTGGCAATTTTGGCAATTTACTATTTTTAGCAGTTTTTAATTTCCGGGGCCATTTTGAGGGCCTAAATGAAGTTTTTTCAGGATCGAGATTCTCAATGATAGATGAAAGCTCTAATTGAGCCCCCAAAATGAATCTCCTCGACGATACCTTTCCAACGGGTTATCATGCGCCTAAATGAAGATCGTATGCAAAAGTTGCAACCATGGGAAGTTGATGTACTAACTTTTGGTGCTTCATCTCCTAGGGTTAGGTTTTTGGATGTCTAGGGTTTTTGACATTCTTCTTTATTGTAAAAATTCCTTCAGATCCTCATTGTAATGATCTTCTTGTGAATGAGTGCAGTCATCACATCTCTTCTCGGAGATAAGCCGCCACCATTCCAACAAGCTTGTTTTCCGCTGCATTTTACAGTTTCATCTTATTTCCTTATTGAATAGAAAACCATTTTTACTGTATCTCTATTATTTTGTGTCAAGCATATTTTAATAATATGTATTCATTTCGTTCTGATCATAAAATCCGGATCATACATCCACTTGGATGTTATAATATTTTATTATTAACACCTAACAAACAACCCTAACTGTCATTAAAGTCTCGTTTTATTCAGTGGAAGTTGAACTAGACATTGCTAGCTTAGTTTCTAATATCTTTTACTTGAATTTTGGAAACATATTTGCAGAAATTTTCTAATTTACTTTGTTGATATAAATCTGATATACTGTTGCAATTTAGGACAACAAGTTTTCCTTTCTTGTCCCCTTGGTTATTTGGCTTGTATCTTTATCAACTGTATTGTCTCAAGAAGGTTTAACATTCTCTTGCAGGTACACAACACTTTGGCAACCTCCCTTCATCAACAAGACTCTTTTCCAAGCCTTTCTCCACTTCCAAACTTGACCTACAAGGGTTTCATTGGTTATTCTACCATTTTCCAGCTCAATCCCCCTAGGGTCACCGAGATTCTCCCCCTGTGGTGACTTATCATCACTGAATTTAGGCCAATATATATCTAAGGTGATAGTGAGTAGTTACTCCCACAATTGTCTCACTCTTGTGGATTGGAAATCTGTGTGATAACATAACCCTTGTATTGATAATCCAAAAAAGAGAAAGCAATGTTCATGGGCCTCTTTAAGGGGGGAATTTCCTTTCAACAGAGCTTAAATACAATAACAACACTTGATAAAACATTGCATATCTCACTAGTTTTATAAATAGTTTCTCTCTAGCAAAACCCTAACTACTTGTGGTCCCATCACTAGCAAGTACCAAACACTTAATGGGCCTTATTTAATAAAGAGGACCCTTTTAGATCGAGTAATCATCAAATAACTACCTAATGGACCTTATTCAAAGAATATGGCCGTGTACATTAATAATTAACTCATAAGTAACCCCAAAGTAGGGAGGTTAGGGTAGGGTCCTACCATTCTTATACTATATCTCATAAGCTTCTATTGTATTTCATTTATAATGGAAGGAAACCCAAAGAAACCAAAAAATTGGGATAACCACCTAGAAACTACTATCTCGTTAAGCTTGGATGGATTTAGAACCTAAAATATTTTAAATGGTAAATTATAAAGCCACAAAAGTGGTGAGAGGCTTAATTGTTTCAACAACCCATCCTTTAATTAATTGTAAAGAAGATGTGCATCTTCAAAATGTCCTTCATGTAGCCTATATTTCTTTCATATATTACTACTAGTAATTGATAGATATGTATTGGTAATTGGAGAGAACATGACATCAAACCTTATTCCCATAAGAATCATAAAAAGAGATTGGTACAATATTCTAACTATTTTCCAACAACTAAGTATACCTTGTCTTGTTTTGTGGACTCTCAAGGACATTTTTTAACTTAAGAAATATTAAATCTACCATATGCATGTATAAGTCCCCTACAAGTGATTTGCAATTGTATCATCACTAACCATTTAGAGAAAGTATGGATAACCCTTATATGAAAAATACTAGGCATGTGTATCTTCCACATGCCTAAAAACATATAGATGAATTGCTTGTAATGTATAATTTCAAACTACAAACATACAAACACAAAAAAAACATGGAGTTTTTAAATGCCTCTCTTAACCAAAACATATTGAGATTTGATATTTTTTGTAAACATAGATTGCGATCACCAAAAGAACTCATAAATAAGTGTAAATTTAATTTTCATGGGTTTCAAGATTTGAAAAAGTATGGCTTGGAATTTTGAAATAGTTTTCCACTCCCATTTTGCATAGTGATAGCCTTATAAGTTATCATGTTTTTTTTTGGCATAGTGAAATAATGCAACCATGATAAACTAGTGATATACATCCATTTAAGAATAACAAATTTCTACTTCTCAAGCCATCTAAAATAACAAGAGGAATCCAAAGATTGGGAGCAACACACATATATTGAAAGTTTCTAGTTTTATACATCCATTTAACAATAAAAATTTCTACTTCTCAAGCCATCCAAAATAACATCCAAAATAACAAGAGGAATCCAAAGATTGGGAGCAACATACATATTGAAGGTTTCTAGTTTTGTGAGGTTTCCAACATTGGAAGGAAGGTTTTGAAGTACTCTACAATCCCTTAGCTAAGAAGTTGGATATTATTGAGATTTCCTATAGTATCAAGAAAATACGAGATTCGATGAACTTTGATTCTCAATTATTTTAAGAGTTTAATTTATCCAAAGCTTTCTAGAAAGTGATGTAGCCTACCAGATCTAAACTCATTGTTTTCCAAATGAATTAGGTTTCCAATAGAATATAGAATTTAGGTACTTATCTATAGAAATTCTAGAATAAGATATCTCAAACCAATATTTTCCTCAAAGTTTGTTGGTAGGGTTTTTAGTCCCCTACATTGAATTTAGAGTACTTTAACGTGCCTCGAAGAGGTGATGTTGCAAGGCAACACATGTATCTTATCATAAATCATGCACGATACTTTCCAAGAGTGTTGGGTTTAATGTTTAGGATTTAACATTTTCCAAAGTGTAGACGCTTTATCAATAAAATTTGGCTAAATGAATATGGTAAGATCTTCAACTTAGAGAAGAATCTTAAATCTAAATGTCTCAAATGTGAATCCTCCAAATTTACTAGTAATGATTGAAGACTTCTACAGGTCAAGTTAAATCTAAATGTCTCAAATGTGAATCCTCCAAATTTACTAGTAATGATTGAATACTTCTACAGGTCAAGTTTAGATGTTTCAGGAATAATAACTTCGAAAAGTATTCAATAAGAATAGTTAGAAGTCTACATCACTTCATGATTGTTTTTTGTGAAGCCCTCATATGGCTTATGATTATTGGAACCCTTTGAATCTAGTTATATTTTGTTAAGTTGAGCTCATGCAAGTTCAAAGGAAACTATATTAGAATAATAAGATTGGTTAACACTTCAAACACAAACTTGTAAAGTCTTTGTCTAGATGGGTGCAGAGATTTTCACACAAGTCTTTAAGGAGATAGAACTTGGGGTTGCTCTGACATCTAAGTTGGGCATGTGAATGCACCAAGATACTTTACCAAGTATGAAGATACCAAGAGATTGGGGTGCACCAACATGAGGAGCACACCAAGGTTTGGTGCATCGGTACCAAGGGGAAAGATGATTGATCAGTGCATGGGTTCATTTGGGAGATCATGTCCAAGAAGGGGAATGATGATTCGTTTAGGCGAGCGGGTTCATGAAGGGGTGTGACAATTCATTTAGGTGACTAGGTCCATGAAAGGGCATGGGGATTCATTTGGACATGGGTTTGTGAAGGGGAACAACACCCCCAAAGGACACAATGGTTCATAATGGTGACCTTTGGAATCCCTATAAGAGAACAAGGGCACACAACCAAGGAAGGAATATTTAGAAGACAAGGAGAGAAAGAAGAGCTCTATGGTTCTGAGGAACACGAAGAGGGGAAATCTCCCTCAAGGAGAAAAGTCACTCCACTTGGGAGGACTTGTGATTCCTTGAGGTGGATTCATCGGATAGAGTTGGGCGAAAACCTTTTGCACCAATTTTGAGGAAGTCTAGAAAGGTAGGTCTGTTGGAGGCATGTGTGAGGCAAAACTGAATGTTGTGAAGTCTACAGAAACGAAGAGACAACAAGTCTGTTGTTGAGGGAACGTCTAAGGTGTATTGGAGGAGGTTACAGAGATAGTTGTGATAGAGAGTCGTGGTGTGACGAATATGTTTATGAGTATCTTGGTGAGGTGAGGCAAGTTGTTTGACTCTGCCAAAGTTGTAAACCTAGTCGGTAGTGTTCATATTGTAACTATTTTGAAATAAAAAAGACTTAGTCGGGTGTTTGGAACAATTTGTGCCACCCACACTATATCTATGTTTTTTTGTTTATTTCTCAAGTGTTCTCATGTTCATGGATGTATGCTTAAAATGACTAAGTGTTAAAGTTGTTAAAAATGTCTAAGTATACAAGAGTTGCACTAGAGTAGGAGTGTGACTCGTCGATAGCCTAGAATGGAGTATGGGTATGCTCTCGGTGAAGAGGCGTAGTCTAGACGAAGTATACCTAGTGTTGTCAAGCATCAAAGTGAGAAATTTTGTGGTGTCGCAAACTCTCAAAAAGTGCATGATCACAAGGCACATTGTGGGGATGTGAAAAAACCCAAAAAACCATGAAAATGGATAACTATGAAAATTAAATTATAATTAACCTTGTTTTTAAAATGAGTTATGCTTGAGAGCAATCATTCCCATTCCACAATTAGATCAATGTTCATTTTGCAAGGTATAGAACCTCCAATCTTCCCACTATAAGGTATGGAGGTATACACTCATAAGGAAACTCCTACCAATGGATCCATATATGGTTCGTTGATAAGTTACTCAAATCATCATCAAAAGAAGTGCCTTGTAGTAAAAGAAAAAATCAGATATTTAATCTTAAATATTTTATTGCAGCTAAATGTTTGGGCTATTGTTTCAATGTTATTAGATAAATTGGAAGACCTTCAGAAAAACCTGAACTATCTCACTACTTTTTTCCCCTCTTTGTGCACACAAAAAGTTATTAGAATTTATTTCAATGAAGATATGAAGTTCATATTATATATAAATTAGATAAAAATGTTGATTAATGACACACAAAACTATCATAATCAGCTAACAATTGACTTCAAAGTGTTTAACACAAAAGGTTATTAGAATTTATTTCAATGAAGATTTGGAGTTCACATTATATATAGATTTCATAAAAATGTTGATTACTGACACACAAAACTATCATAATCACCTAAGAATTGACTTCAAAGTGTTTATGTGTTAGACTATTATTGTCTTCATATGTGATAAAATATGCTACAACTTTTACGAAAAAAACAAAACTTTCCATTTCACTTTTTTGATATAGTTCCACTATATCAAGAAGTATATCAAGCAATAATGGGACCAATATCTGCATGAATAGTGGGAAATCTTGAATTTAAAATATTTTCACCTCAAGGGTAATTAGTATTATCTCTCCATGTCAACAGGACCAATATCTGCATGAATAGTGGGAAATCTTGAATTTAAAATATTTTCACCTCAAGGGTAATTAGTATTATCTCTCCATGTCAACAAGACCCCATATTGGGGAGCTAACCTATACAATTTTGTGTCTTCATGGAGGGTGTTTAAAGGTAGGGATTGGGTAGTATTGTATATACCACCTAACTTGTTAGTGGACACATATGCCGTGTGTGGTTTCCTAGAGAATGCATTCTTGGTCGTTGACATCATAATCAACTAAGATGGTTTTTATGGAATGTTATTATTCAAATATGTGCCAATTATGGAAGCTTGAGGAAGCCATTATATTATATTTGAAAATGTATGAAATAGGAATATGCATAGATGAGTTCACTTGTCCATTCTTATTCAATGGACGTGTTAGGTTATCTTCTATGTAGAGAGAAAGACACTTCATGAGCATGTGATTAAGGAATTATTTGGCATGGTAAATTTTAGTTCATCCAAGATAGTTTTTGCAATTGAACAA
>JZKD02S2104578.1:14312-30666 GCA_000966675.3 Picea glauca
GCTTGGAGATTATTGTAACAGAGCACTGCTCGATTGGAGGTTGCCCCCTCGAAGAGGCCTATGAACATTGCTTTCTGAATCAAAGTGTTATTTATGTTGTTGTTCTTATATCATTAATGTGTTAGTGTGGAGATTATGCTGGATATATTACTGTTATTCTGCCATTTCTAGCATTTTATTTCTGTTCTGCATATTTATTATATCTGGTATCTTACAGAGGACCCGGGTCGCGTTTGGGCAAGGACGGGGTGACTTGGGTGTGCAACCAAGGAGTGGACCTTCCTTCCCTTGGCGCAACATGGGCACATTAGATATGTTGGATGAACCCATCAACACACACACGAAGAGTCACATTGGTCGGTTCAAGGAAATGCATAAGGTAATTATGCACCAAAGAGGTTGGGGTACGTCAGAATGAGGATCACACCCAAGGTTGGGGTGGGTGGGTTTGAAAGGACGTGAAGGTTCAATGAGCGCACATGTTTGTTTGGGCATGCTAGTCCATGAAGGGGCACGTCAGTTCATTTGGGCACGTTGGTACACAAAGGGGTGTGGCACCAAAAGGACACGACGATTCACGAAGTTGACGGTTGGAATCCATATAAGAACACAAGGGCGCACAAGTAAGCAAGGTGTTAGAAAATAATTAAAAATTCAAATCTTGATTTCAGTTTACGTTATTCCTAATTTTTGTCATTTATAAATAAAATTTTAGCTTTATAGTTATCATTTTATACACTAATACAATTTTCATTATGTTTTAACAGGGTGGATCAATTCTTAGTCATTAAACTCGACGCTTATCGAGATCGACGGTTCGTAGGAGTTCGAAGATTTAAAACTGTGAAAGGATTAATCCAAAGTATACTTCTCATTTGTAGTTCCACTTTGGGACTTCGCGCTTTGGCTCTCTAAGCTCAAACATTTCAAAGTCCTTTTAACCTCGAAGTCCTGAACCTTCGGAGTCCCAAAGTTCCAAAATATTACTTCATAAAGTAAAGTACTCTGCTCACGTGTCCCATGCCCCCTGACATTCTTTACACGTGGAGACATGTGGCACTTATTTTTGGACACATAATTCACACGTTTTAGGATGAGGCGTGTCACTCATGTTCTCACGACACGTTATCATATGTGACGTCATCTTTCCATGTCATTCTGAGAGATTGTCCTCCAGGATATCATATTATCAACGAATTCAAGAAGCGTCGGAGTGTCGAAGTATCAAAGTGTTAGAGATTTAAAGTTAATACATGATTTATTAAGCACAATTAGAGATAAGTAATTACTTCGCAACTCCGACCTTCAGGATAACTTTAAACATTTCTATTGCAATAGTCCTGAAGTCGCGAAGCTCCGGAGTCCCAAAGTTCTGAAGCATTTAAGGCTTAAAAGGGAAAAGCAACGGTTAATTTAAGTGAATGTTAATTAAAAGATAATTAATCACTCTGTGATTTCAACCTTCAAGAGATGTTTAACATTCCCTATTCAAAGCCCCGAACGTCGAAATGTCGAAATACCTACTTTTGCTAATCATGATTATTTAGGTAAATTAAACATGATTAGGATGAAATATTTAAACAAAGTTCGTTGGCATCGGGTAATAAATTCTCCAGTTTTACCATGATTACTCTGTCATTCGAATTAATTAGGGATTGAATGTAGAATTAATTAGTGTCGTGTATTTCGATTTGATAAAAGATTTGAATTATGATTTCTTTATCCATTCGCATCCAGAATTTTATCTCGTCTCTGCATTCATATTCATAAATCTTGTTTCTTACAAGGGGTAATATTGTAGACAGAAAATCATGGCACCGCGTAAACCAACAAGAAGACAAGATTCATCTGTAGAAGAGATGAACCCAAATTCAGATGTTTATTCAGATACTACCACTCACCTAACAGAAAACATTAAATTATGGGCGCGGGTTTATGAAATCCTGGCAGATGAGAAATCCATCCCTTATGATGAATAAAGCAAGGGAGAAGATGTGTCAACTAAATAATCTTAAGGAGGTGGCCAAGTCAGAGCTTCATAAAGTCGCAACAAGGCCAAAATTGTTTCCCTATACGGACATGATACGTTGGGCTTTGGACCATGTGGATATACTGACTAGAACTATCTACAACCATCATAAGACTATTGTCGGCTCATTTGACTCGAGGACATCCAAGTAATGTATAAATTACCTAGTAATCCCAAATATGTTTACAATGCACCATTTGTGAAGAAATTTGAGAAAGACGAATGTACAGGTTATGACAGGACTGTCCATGATATAGTTAAAACCTGGTGGGGAAATGAAAATAAATTTAAAATAGATATTTATGGCATATATTCTACAACTTCTTGTGATGCACACATTATGTACGTGTCTATGATGCTTTGTAGATTGTTTGGAAAGAAAAAACCTGCACATTTCAGTGTAGATTAGGTCCCTATAATTCATGAAGTTGCATAAGGTTTTACTTTTGATTGGGGAAAGTTGTTGTCTCATAATTTGGTCAAACAAATAGAGGTTTATACAACTCAGAAATATAAAGGAGAGCATGCTCCCTTTTATATGTCTGCATATATTATGGATGTTATATGTTTCAAAACCCCATTTCCTCTTATGAATTGGAACTGGACCCCAACTGTCACTAAACCAATACATATTTATCATTCCAAACTGTGGGAGGAAAATGCAAAAGATTTTTTTTATGATATTTGCCGCAATGTTGTTATTTCAATTCATGAAGTCTAACATGGTCATCCTCCTCCCAGAAGTTTTGAACAAATAATGCGGAATCTAGGTGCAATTTTGGACTGGTATATTGAACAGAGTTTCTCTTATATCAGATTTTTTGGTTCTTATGCACCCCCTGATGCTCTACCCATATTTCTACCAGATATACTTGTTTGCAGAGAAGTATCCTATTAGACAATTTCTGCAGGTATCACCAAAGAGCTGAAAGTTGCACATAAAAGAGTTTGGTCAGCCTATCCTATACATGTTGGTATATTTTCATTGTCAGATTTTGGACATGCCAAGGTTGAAGCTTCAGCCTTAGATGATATTACATTGTCTACCATTGAATTCAAAAAGAATGATCCACATAGAATGGTACAAAACCATTTGGCCCAATTCAATATGAAGAAATATATTCATGAAGATTCACCTTTTGATGAGGTTTTCGAAGGAGCCAGATCAGATGATGAAGTTATATCTAGGTTCCAGAATCTTCCTGATAAGGAACAATCATGTTTTCTTAATTTTTAAAAGCACAGAAGGAGTGGTTTACCCAAGATTTTGAAAGCAAAGCAAAGTCTTAATCATAATGGTAATCCAACTTCACAAGTGACACCATCGTCAAATACCAAGCAACATGACCTGCTTGAGGTCAAAACCAAAGAAGTTTCAAAGACGCCAGAGATATTATTCAAGGACACAATAGTTACAAGATCAACTCTACCAGGTAAGACCTTATAAGAAACATTTGCAATGTTTGAAGCCTTTATGAAACATGGACATACTTTCCCTCGGATGACTTCAAACACTGAAACTCCTAAAAAGGATGTCACAGGTCAAGGGGAATCTACTACACTTGCAATTCCCATCCCATATTTAACTCCTCTTGCAACAAGTTATGGGATACTTGGTTCAGAGGTAGTAAATGTAGATGATTTGACACCCATTAAACCAGAATAGATGCCTTCATCAGATTTATTCTTCAGTAAGAAAATGAAAGTTATGATACGAAGAGAAGTTCAACAAAAAGGAGGATTAATTACTAAAAGGAAAAAAATGGTATATCGTGGACAGGGACAGAGTGAACCTGAATTCACAAAACAGGTAGCAGATTCCCTGGGGGAATTTGCAATGACTAACTTATGGTCAGTAGATAAATTGAGAGAGCAACTTGACCAGAAAAATATTGTATTTGAATAGTTAGAAAACAATTTGAGACAAACAGAGATCATTTTTAGGGAGAAATTCAATTATGAACTAATTCGGGTTAGACAAAATTATGATCAGCAAATCAAAATTATGGTTGCAGGCCAGTTTTGAGGGAAAAGCACGACGTGTAAGGCAGATGCGCATGCAGGAAAAACATCACGTGTAAAACAGATGTGCATGCATAAGAGGAAGGCATGCGAGGCACGCATGCAAGAAGACCTAGCCATGATAGGGTTAGGGTCTTGGTAAGAATATGTAATGGTTGGTAAGATGAAGATATGTATAAGTAGTTAACTAGGAGGTTTAAGTTGGGGGATGGTTATGTTCGAGTGGGTTTTTGAGGAATTGTTGGAACGTTGTTAGTAGTTGTTGTTGCTTAATGTGACTGCAAGTCTGATCTAATTTTGTAAGTTGTTGAGCTAGGGAGAGGGACCAAGGTAGAGCTCGAGGGTTAGATCGTAGGATGAGGATCCTGGTGTGATCTAGTCTGCCTCATTGTATATCTCGACCTGTTCTAATGGAGGGTTGTAATGCGCGAGGTGTTGTAGTGTTGGAACCAGAATAATGAAAGAGAATAATAGCCAAATATTTGTAGACATAGCCCAGGAGGGGTGAACCACAATAGACCCTGTGTTATGTGACTGAATGTTATGTATCTTCGTTGATGCTGATGATTATACGTTATATAAATGAATGAAGGAATTATTTAGATTTGATATTTTACATGCATGAGTAGGAATGACAGTGTAATAAATCTATATGTATGAACTAGTAAATGATTAAATGTCACCGAGGTTACTCATATATCCCCATTCATGTACTAGGCTGAAAGCACCTGAGCGTTACAGCCACCCATTAGAACTATCTCAAGTGAGATTGCGCAGTGCATCTTGTGCGTTGCGTTTCCTTCTGGTTTACCAGGAGGGCCGATAGTTCAGAGGGATTTTGTTGGAAGCTTGTTCAAATCTGAACCTGGGTCAACTTATGACATTAAATTAAGATCAGAGTAGATAAAGTAATAACCAACAACCTTCTATAGATTCTCTTTTAATATCTATGATTGTGTTGGTTAGTCGCTTGACTATGTGCTAAATGTTATCTAGCTCAGAGGAATCCTTTTCTTTTGCATTTGCAGTTGTTTTTGCGTGGGTTTAGATAAGGTTATAGGTATATTTTTATTGGAGCATCATCTTTCCTATTATATGCACAATGGTTTTCTTTACAAATCATTATTTCAACTCCTACTTTATTTTCTTCCTCAAATTTTGTAGCAAGAGTGTCTTTTCCAGCTCATTTGAAATCGAAATAGGTGTAGGGAGAGCATTGGTATAAAATCAACTTGAATTTATTGTGTTGGTTCAATACTGATATGGGTTTTTTTAGGATTGTGGTAAATCTTTGATTGATATATGTAACTCTCTCCTTAAGACCCGTGACCAATGCGAACAATTCAACAATTAGTGCACCTGATGTAGTCTCTTCCCTATTTTTTTTAAATCACTCCAGTTTGTGATGGAACCAACTAATAGGTTGAAAAACCAAGTTGAATCCTTGTTCTTGAAGGCATGTGGAAAAAGAAAACAAAACACATCTCTATGGTAAACATTCATCAACCAAATAGCAATAATGAATTTCTTAATGTGATCTTTGGGAGGACCATATAAATGTAGGTCATATTTGGGAAAGAGACTCTATGGGTGTTTTGTTAGGTTGTGAAATTGTCCAGGTAGTGCTAAATCCTCTCAGGCCAACAAATGTTGATCTTGGTCTTCATTTCCAGCCATATATGAGTCTTCATAAGGAGAATCTTGTTCAGAATCACTTTCAGAATTTTTAGTTGACATGAGAAATGTAGTAGGGTTTGGAGTTGGTGGGATTTGATTCATAGGTTGAGAGATTTATTCGAATTCCAAGTCATCAATATCTTCAATATAATTAACCAATGTATTTCCTTGATTTTTGGTAACATTTATTGGAGTACGCCTTCTCTAAGGAAGTAAGGATGCAACTAGTAAAGCACTAATCTACCTAGAAAATGTTGTGGTTATCCAACAAAATGATTTTAATTCTTCATTTGGAACTACATAAGGAAAATCGCATTGGGAATCAATATTTTCAAATGTGTCCTTCAAATCCTGGAAAATGGGTTCTTGAATAATTATTTCTTGATTCAAAGTTTCACCAATAATTTATGGGTGGCTATGACGTGGTATATATTTATAAACATAATCTTCCATATGATGGTTTCCCTCTTGTTAGCACTAATTATGTTGACAAGGACAAATGTCGAGCATCAACAACAATGGTTTAACCAAGAAAAGAGGCCCAATTAGACTATTTTATGTTTCAAATCGAAAAACCCTTTAGATTAATGGCCTGACAACTTTTCGATGACCTTGACTACAATGGAAATAAGTTTTTCAATGTAGAATGCAAATGTTTTAATTAATCTACCATAAATAATCTAAATAATCTAATATTAATCTATGTCTATTTGTAATGCTAACTATACAGAGATTGAACATGAAATCAAATACAAAATTTGTTTATGAGAATAAAGAAGAAATTATTTATCAATGAGAAGATAGATAAGCAAATAACTTGTAATGAAATGATAGTAATCCTTTATTAAATTTCTAGTTATAACTTCATATCCATGAAAACACAATATTTTCTAAGGAGAAAGATAACAATCACCATGAATGATATTCAAAAAATATCTATGAGAAAGCAAAGAAATCTCTTACAATATATCTCATTCTTATACAGTCACATAATAGTCTCCAACTTGTGTAGAATAGGAATCAGTCTCCTGCAAAAATCTTGGCCAGGATGGTTTTTTAACATTAATTCAACAAAAAAATTGTTCTTATAGTAAAGTCAAGGAGAAAAAACCCCTTTCATAGCAGATCAAACTAAATTAATTTATACAGTTAAAAATCAATCGTTTTAACTAACTTGAATTCCTTAAAACCTAACTAGGTGTTTGGCCATTTGATGGACTAGAATCATTTTTCCTTTTTTAATCTTCTTCATATTTCTTCCATGCATCAAATAAATTAGTAGAGAGTTCACTTTGGAAGAAAACATGTTGATTGAGGGGGGTGGGGGGCGCGGGGAGGTTGTGTAAGGAAAATAACTTATAATGACTCTCTTAATGTATTTATCTAATTTAGAAAATATGTGTATAATGAGAGAAGTTTTCTTTGTTGCCCCCATGAGATACATCTTCATGTGGGCCTTGCCAACATGCGATATGCTCATTATGTCCATTCTATTTTTTTGTATAGATTCTTCCAGGTATTGTGTGACTTGAGATGGTGTATGGATGTTGTTAGGGGGTCCAAATGATGACAATCTACATACATCAACTAGTTCTTTGATTTGATTCCACATCTTTAAACATTCCATTCCTTCTCCATATCTCCCAAGGCACCTTCAATTACCTCTTTCTAATCAGATAAACCATGTTCAATATCCATAATATCATGTAGATGTAAGGATGGAATATCTAGAGGATTTTGTCCAAAAATTCCCTACAACTCTTTTACTATATCTAAATGTAGCCAAACTCTTTCATGTGATATTTTCTAGCACTAAATCTCATTATGTAGCTATAACAATTTAACAATCAACTCTTGTAATTGTTGGGATTTATTGTAAAATATTATCTTCACCTCTCTAGTTTCATCATGAACTTCAAAAACATACTCAATGAAGTTGTCAACATTCCCTATGTTGTTTTATAGTAATTTAATTGATTTTTAAGAAAAACAATTGTGTCTTCATCTTGCCCCTGGTCTTTATCTCCATCCCGAGCTTTATCCAGAGTTACATGTGCTCGTGCTAAAGTAGTTGAGGCTAAGCCCACCAACCTGGTCTTCTTGGTATCTAACACATCTACCTTTGTTGTGTAGACTAGTGTGTTATCTAAATCAATTTTTCTCTTCGTGTTGGTCTATTTGACAATATGAAAATTAAATTGTAGCAATAAAAAATAGATTTAGTGAAACCCTAAAACTAGGGTTTGGTGCTTAAAGGTGTATTTTTACTCGTACCTAGCCTCTATTTCATTTCTAAATTGTTTCTACAAGTTTATCTTATATATCTAGTCGTGAAATTGATCTCTAAAGTGATTTTAATTGTTTATATTTTGCTTAGAGATCTTATTTGTGAATTTTAGTGCTAATATAGGAAACCATGTGCGGTATTCACCATCTTATATTCAATTTATCTCTTATTTAATGGCTATATATCCTTAGAACTTGTTTCTAGCACTTGTTGAGCTATTGTTGCATAGTACATCTCTTTCCCAAGTGGAAACACCCATGGCCTCCTACTTTCTAGTGCTCTTGGATGGTCTCTTTATGCTCTAAATCTGAAATTACTATGTTATTTTATCATACAACAGATTTAGATATAGTGGACAGCCTTAAGTTTGACATTTCTTAGCATCCAATCAATTGGTAATCATAGCACACATTTCACCATTGATTTGTGCTAATTGTTTTCACTCTTTGTGCCTTAAAGTAGTTTGGAAGTGGATATTGCCTCTCTTGAAGTTTTTTTGTTGAGTTATAAATACAAATATGAAGTTGTTTGAGTATGTAAGTTTCCACAGTTAGTTGTAATGATAGAGAATCTTCTGGATAAAAACTGTGTATAAGGTTTCGAAACGTCCAATGTTTCGAGTGGACACTCCACCCATCATCACGGACATATGAAGCTCGTATAAAGTCCAACATTTTGAGTAGAAACTCCACCCATTATTAGGGACATGGGAAGCTCGTATGTGACATACGAGCTTCCCATGTCCTTGATGATGGGTGGAGTTTCCACTTGAAACGTTGGACGTTTCAAAACCTTATACACAATTTCTATTCAAAATATTCTCTAGCAAATATGAACTTGTTTACATTGCTTATCTTACATATCAAATTTGGCGCGCACACACACACACACATCCACTAGCTCCTAACCCTCTTTCTCCAATGGATGTACTTGTAGTTTATGTTATTATTTCTAATTGCTTATCTTTAAGCATTTGATCACTTATTGGAATCCTTATGCAAGGTCTTGTTACATATATTTTGGGATATATTATATTTTGGGATTCATTAAAGTAAATCATAAGCTTGCATGGTCATAATTCACTTAAAGGGGTGTACTTTCATAAATAGGGATACCCCCTTTGGCTTCTAGGAGCTAGCCTAAAGCGAAGGGGAAATAATACTGAGGTGACAGTGATGCATTTCCCATTTTGTTACCCTAGATATCACATGTGTTGGGACTTTTCACAAGGGTGCTAGTTTAGGTGGTAAGAACTCTCCAATTTGCAATGTTGTTTGATGAAAAATATATGTAGAGGAATTGAAACACAAAATTTCCTTGCTTCAAAGTCTTCCAAAGGAAACATTTCATAAGCTACAACTGCTAGAGAGTATACAAAAGCATCTTCAACTCAAGGGGAGTAATGTTAAAAGATTCAAACTTATCTACGAGAATTAATACCTCACGCTAATAGTTTTTTAAGTGAGGTGAATTATAGTGAATTGTATTTTCAATTTTCTTCACTATTAATTTTTAGTCACCAAAAATTTAAATGCATTTGATTTCTAAATCAATATATTTTATGAGTATGTCTACCAGAGCCTCATGCTCTGACATGTTATTGGTACACTCAAATTTTAGTCTGCAAGAAATGAAAGTGCATTTCCCTTAAAGATTAATCAATAGGTAGCTAGTCTCAGCGCCTTCTTGAGACTTAGAAATGTCAAATTATATAGTCCAAATGTTAGTGTTCAAAACCATGTTAGATGTACTAGCATTATTTACATCATCTATGTTATAGTGAAGTGTATCAGTTTGATTTTCTTGAAGGAGTTCACACTACTTATCAAATTGGATAGGTGAAGTTTCCACAACAAAGTTACCAAAATATGTGTCCTAGGAATAATTTCCAAGAGTAAAAATTTTTGAAATTGGAAGTTCATTGACTACCTCAAGATCAGTGTCAATATGTTTCATGTACTTTTCTTAGTTGATTCTAGTCTTGTTAGGTTGTCTATTCCAAGGAATCCAAATGTGGGACCAATTAGAAGCAAAATAACCTTGCAACTTATGTGACCAATCTTCACTAAGAGAAATTGCATATTCCTTAGGGATATCCAGTATGATGATATCAGTTAGTTGATGAACTTTGGGGTTAGAAGCTACTTCTATCGGAACATCCTTAAGTTCACATAGCACCTTAACCTCTTATCTATCGAGTTGAAATATATGAGTGGAAAATTTGGTAGTAATTGCATTAAGTTTCTTGCACATTGACTAAGGCATTGTGTTGGAGGAAGCACTTGAGCATACAAGGTAGTTATGCACATTGTTATCAAAAATTTCAAATGTTAGCAAGAATGGAGGAGTTTGTGACTTAAGTTTTTTACCAATGATGTCAACATTCATATTTGCACTTTGTCTGGGATTAATTATTGTTTCTATAATAGTTTTAGTTTGTTGTTGTGGCTCAATATGTTCCTTAAGGGCATTAAACAACAATTTTCTTTGTTAAGAAATTTTTCATCATTCAAGAATGGAGATATTTGCTTTTATCTTCTTGATATCCTCCATTGTATTGTACTCCATAAAGGAAACAATTTTATTACTAGTTGAACGCTTAGTAGTAGGGGTAAGTCCAAGTTTTTTATCGCTTGAAACTTGAGGATTAGGAGGATTTGTTTTTGGAATAGTCCCTTTACTTCTCAAGTTATAATCACTTTGGATTTTCAATTCCTATACTACATCATCTTCATAATCAATATTAAAACTAGGATTCATATCCCACAACACCATAGTTGTCTCTTTAGGTTGTTCATTTTCTTCCTCCACTAGTTCTCCCTTAGTCTCTAAACTAGGTTCTTTAGTTTGCACACATTAATCAAGAAACCGATTTGCTACAATGTCCATGGAATTAATCCATTGTGGGTAGGTTTTCTTAGAGTGGTTGGCTTGATGATAGTTGCAATAGTTTTCCATCGCTACATTTCAAGATCCAAATTTAATTTGTTAGGTAGGGGTTCGAGTGGTTTGGGAGGCATGATAGGTTTTCTAAAAAAGGGCATGTAAGGTATCTATACGGAAGTACCTTCTCCAAATGTTCTTTTAATATCTATGATTTCATTAGTTGGTCTCTTGACTATATGTTGAAGAGTATCTAACTCAAAGGAATATTTTTCTTTTACATTCAAAGTTGTTTTTTGCGTAGGTTTAGATAAGGTAATAGTTTTTTGTTTTTTTTTNGGGTTTATGAAATCCTGGCAGATGAGAAATCCATCCCTTATGATGAATAAAGCAAGGGAGAAGATGTGTCAACTAAATAATCTTAAGGAGGTGGCCAAGTCAGAGCTTCATAAAGTCGCAACAAGGCCAAAATTGTTTCCCTATACGGACATGATACGTTGGGCTTTGGACCATGTGGATATACTGACTAGAACTATCTACAACCATCATAAGACTATTGTCGGCTCATTTGACTCGAGGACATCCAAGTAATGTATAAATTACCTAGTAATCCCAAATATGTTTACAATGCACCATTTGTGAAGAAATTTGAGAAAGACGAATGTACAGGTTATGACAGGACTGTCCATGATATAGTTAAAACCTGGTGGGGAAATGAAAATAAATTTAAAATAGATATTTATGGCATATATTCTACAACTTCTTGTGATGCACACATTATGTACGTGTCTATGATGCTTTGTAGATTGTTTGGAAAGAAAAAACCTGCACATTTCAGTGTAGATTAGGTCCCTATAATTCATGAAGTTGCATAAGGTTTTACTTTTGATTGGGGAAAGTTGTTGTCTCATAATTTGGTCAAACAAATAGAGGTTTATACAACTCAGAAATATAAAGGAGAGCATGCTCCCTTTTATATGTCTGCATATATTATGGATGTTATATGTTTCAAAACCCCATTTCCTCTTATGAATTGGAACTGGACCCCAACTGTCACTAAACCAATACATATTTATCATTCCAAACTGTGGGAGGAAAATGCAAAAGATTTTTTTTATGATATTTGCCGCAATGTTGTTATTTCAATTCATGAAGTCTAACATGGTCATCCTCCTCCCAGAAGTTTTGAACAAATAATGCGGAATCTAGGTGCAATTTTGGACTGGTATATTGAACAGAGTTTCTCTTATATCAGATTTTTTGGTTCTTATGCACCCCCTGATGCTCTACCCATATTTCTACCAGATATACTTGTTTGCAGAGAAGTATCCTATTAGACAATTTCTGCAGGTATCACCAAAGAGCTGAAAGTTGCACATAAAAGAGTTTGGTCAGCCTATCCTATACATGTTGGTATATTTTCATTGTCAGATTTTGGACATGCCAAGGTTGAAGCTTCAGCCTTAGATGATATTACATTGTCTACCATTGAATTCAAAAAGAATGATCCACATAGAATGGTACAAAACCATTTGGCCCAATTCAATATGAAGAAATATATTCATGAAGATTCACCTTTTGATGAGGTTTTCGAAGGAGCCAGATCAGATGATGAAGTTATATCTAGGTTCCAGAATCTTCCTGATAAGGAACAATCATGTTTTCTTAATTTTTAAAAGCACAGAAGGAGTGGTTTACCCAAGATTTTGAAAGCAAAGCAAAGTCTTAATCATAATGGTAATCCAACTTCACAAGTGACACCATCGTCAAATACCAAGCAACATGACCTGCTTGAGGTCAAAACCAAAGAAGTTTCAAAGACGCCAGAGATATTATTCAAGGACACAATAGTTACAAGATCAACTCTACCAGGTAAGACCTTATAAGAAACATTTGCAATGTTTGAAGCCTTTATGAAACATGGACATACTTTCCCTCGGATGACTTCAAACACTGAAACTCCTAAAAAGGATGTCACAGGTCAAGGGGAATCTACTACACTTGCAATTCCCATCCCATATTTAACTCCTCTTGCAACAAGTTATGGGATACTTGGTTCAGAGGTAGTAAATGTAGATGATTTGACACCCATTAAACCAGAATAGATGCCTTCATCAGATTTATTCTTCAGTAAGAAAATGAAAGTTATGATACGAAGAGAAGTTCAACAAAAAGGAGGATTAATTACTAAAAGGAAAAAAATGGTATATCGTGGACAGGGACAGAGTGAACCTGAATTCACAAAACAGGTAGCAGATTCCCTGGGGGAATTTGCAATGACTAACTTATGGTCAGTAGATAAATTGAGAGAGCAACTTGACCAGAAAAATATTGTATTTGAATAGTTAGAAAACAATTTGAGACAAACAGAGATCATTTTTAGGGAGAAATTCAATTATGAACTAATTCGGGTTAGACAAAATTATGATCAGCAAATCAAAATTATGGTTGCAGGCCAGTTTTGAGGGAAAAGCACGACGTGTAAGGCAGATGCGCATGCAGGAAAAACATCACGTGTAAAACAGATGTGCATGCATAAGAGGAAGGCATGCGAGGCACGCATGCAAGAAGACCTAGCCATGATAGGGTTAGGGTCTTGGTAAGAATATGTAATGGTTGGTAAGATGAAGATATGTATAAGTAGTTAACTAGGAGGTTTAAGTTGGGGGATGGTTATGTTCGAGTGGGTTTTTGAGGAATTGTTGGAACGTTGTTAGTAGTTGTTGTTGCTTAATGTGACTGCAAGTCTGATCTAATTTTGTAAGTTGTTGAGCTAGGGAGAGGGACCAAGGTAGAGCTCGAGGGTTAGATCGTAGGATGAGGATCCTGGTGTGATCTAGTCTGCCTCATTGTATATCTCGACCTGTTCTAATGGAGGGTTGTAATGCGCGAGGTGTTGTAGTGTTGGAACCAGAATAATGAAAGAGAATAATAGCCAAATATTTGTAGACATAGCCCAGGAGGGGTGAACCACAATAGACCCTGTGTTATGTGACTGAATGTTATGTATCTTCGTTGATGCTGATGATTATACGTTATATAAATGAATGAAGGAATTATTTAGATTTGATATTTTACATGCATGAGTAGGAATGACAGTGTAATAAATCTATATGTATGAACTAGTAAATGATTAAATGTCACCGAGGTTACTCATATATCCCCATTCATGTACTAGGCTGAAAGCACCTGAGCGTTACAGCCACCCATTAGAACTATCTCAAGTGAGATTGCGCAGTGCATCTTGTGCGTTGCGTTTCCTTCTGGTTTACCAGGAGGGCCGATAGTTCAGAGGGATTTTGTTGGAAGCTTGTTCAAATCTGAACCTGGGTCAACTTATGACATTAAATTAAGATCAGAGTAGATAAAGTAATAACCAACAACCTTCTATAGATTCTCTTTTAATATCTATGATTGTGTTGGTTAGTCGCTTGACTATGTGCTAAATGTTATCTAGCTCAGAGGAATCCTTTTCTTTTGCATTTGCAGTTGTTTTTGCGTGGGTTTAGATAAGGTTATAGGTATATTTTTATTGGAGCATCATCTTTCCTATTATATGCACAATGGTTTTCTTTACAAATCATTATTTCAACTCCTACTTTATTTTCTTCCTCAAATTTTGTAGCAAGAGTGTCTTTTCCAGCTCATTTGAAATCGAAATAGGTGTAGGGAGAGCATTGGTATAAAATCAACTTGAATTTATTGTGTTGGTTCAATACTGATATGGGTTTTTTTAGGATTGTGGTAAATCTTTGATTGATATATGTAACTCTCTCCTTAAGACCCGTGACCAATGCGAACAATTCAACAATTAGTGCACCTGATGTAGTCTCTTCCCTATTTTTTTTAAATCACTCCAGTTTGTGATGGAACCAACTAATAGGTTGAAAAACCAAGTTGAATCCTTGTTCTTGAAGGCATGTGGAAAAAGAAAACAAAACACATCTCTATGGTAAACATTCATCAACCAAATAGCAATAATGAATTTCTTAATGTGATCTTTGGGAGGACCATATAAATGTAGGTCATATTTGGGAAAGAGACTCTATGGGTGTTTTGTTAGGTTGTGAAATTGTCCAGGTAGTGCTAAATCCTCTCAGGCCAACAAATGTTGATCTTGGTCTTCATTTCCAGCCATATATGAGTCTTCATAAGGAGAATCTTGTTCAGAATCACTTTCAGAATTTTTAGTTGACATGAGAAATGTAGTAGGGTTTGGAGTTGGTGGGATTTGATTCATAGGTTGAGAGATTTATTCGAATTCCAAGTCATCAATATCTTCAATATAATTAACCAATGTATTTCCTTGATTTTTGGTAACATTTATTGGAGTACGCCTTCTCTAAGGAAGTAAGGATGCAACTAGTAAAGCACTAATCTACCTAGAAAATGTTGTGGTTATCCAACAAAATGATTTTAATTCTTCATTTGGAACTACATAAGGAAAATCGCATTGGGAATCAATATTTTCAAATGTGTCCTTCAAATCCTGGAAAATGGGTTCTTGAATAATTATTTCTTGATTCAAAGTTTCACCAATAATTTATGGGTGGCTATGACGTGGTATATATTTATAAACATAATCTTCCATATGATGGTTTCCCTCTTGTTAGCACTAATTATGTTGACAAGGACAAATGTCGAGCATCAACAACAATGGTTTAACCAAGAAAAGAGGCCCAATTAGACTATTTTATGTTTCAAATCGAAAAACCCTTTAGATTAATGGCCTGACAACTTTTCGATGACCTTGACTACAATGGAAATAAGTTTTTCAATGTAGAATGCAAATGTTTTAATTAATCTACCATAAATAATCTAAATAATCTAATATTAATCTATGTCTATTTGTAATGCTAACTATACAGAGATTGAACATGAAATCAAATACAAAATTTGTTTATGAGAATAAAGAAGAAATTATTTATCAATGAGAAGATAGATAAGCAAATAACTTGTAATGAAATGATAGTAATCCTTTATTAAATTTCTAGTTATAACTTCATATCCATGAAAACACAATATTTTCTAAGGAGAAAGATAACAATCACCATGAATGATATTCAAAAACAATCTATGAGAAAGCAAAGAAATCTCTTACAATATATCCCATTCTTATACAGTCACATAATAGTCTCCAACTTGTGTAGAATAGGAATCAGTCTCCTGCAAAAATCTTGGCTAGGATGGTTTTTTAACATTAATTCAACAAAAAAATTGTTCTTATAGAAAAGTCAAGGAGAAAAAACCCCTTTCATAGCAGATCAAACTAAATTAATTTATACAGTTAAAAATCAATTGTTTTAACTAACTTGAATTCCTTAAAACCTAACTAGGTGTTTGGCCATTTGATGGACTAGAATCATTTTTCCTTTTTTAATCTTATTCATATTTCTTCCATGCATCAAATAAATTAGTGGAGAGTTCACTTTGGAAGAAAACATGTTGATTGAGGG
>JZKD02S2104589.1:20115-39314 GCA_000966675.3 Picea glauca
CCTTTACTGTTTTCTTTCTAACCTTTTGCATTACAACTGTCATGACTAGAAGAGCCCAACTAGGCATGTAAGTGCTCACTTTTTGCTCACACATTGACGAAAAGAGCACGAACAACACCTTTTCATGTATGTTCAGTGAAGTATAGAAAGGAGGGGATGAATCCTATCTATCTTCTACCAAAGGACGGACCTAGGATGAATGCAGGATTCTCATCTTGGAGGTTTACTAAGTCTGTGGAATGAGATGAAGGTTTGGGTTGCAACATTTTGAAGAGGAACCTTCTGAAGTCTTCATGCTTGACCAGCTTTGAAATGGGTATAAGGATTCTAATATTTTGTATTTCATGCTCAAAGCTAAAAGAGGAGGGGCCATTTAGAATTTCTCTCACTTCTGGAACATGAATTTTGACAACTGGTGGGGGGTTCCATGTCTTATTTTCCTTGCTTTAGTCTGTAATATCTTTAGCAGGTGTTTCTTCTCTGGTAGGCTGATCAAGGATTTCTAATTTCCCTTCTCTATGCTTGGACCTCATATTATATCTGTTTGGAGTGTGGCTTTTTTTTTTCCCTTTACTCAGCTCATTTAGTTGGCTGTCCATTAGAGACTCCTTGAATGCAGATTGAGTTAAATGGGGAAATGAGGAGGTATCCCCAAGAGAATGGATTTTGGGATCAACCTCCTCTTCCTCTTCTTCTTCATCAGTGACAAGGTTATTTTGGAGAGGGGATTTAATTCTTTGATCATCCCTATCTTCACCTCTTTGATCTTGGAAGTATATGAGGAGCATTATTAGGTCTCATGAAGGTACCTCTGTTATCAACGTTTTGGGTACTTCTATAGGTCTGTCTTGCTTCAAGTTTTAACTTCTCCATATCAACATAAAGAGATTTTACTAATTTGATAAGCTCATCATATTGAGGGTGGGCAACAGAGGAAGAGGTTGAAGTTTCAGACCTTCCCCTTCTTCTGTCTCTATCAGCCTTACTCCTAAGCTCATCAACTGCCATAATATTCAGTTGTACTTCAATGGATGTATATTGCATATGAGCTAAGGAGGTAGCTCTCCTTTCTCTTAACAGGAGGCAGAAATCAATGTCAAAAGAACTAGAATAAGTAATCTTTGCAGAGGTTTCTGTAGGCTTAACCTCAGTGGTAATTTTTCTATACATTTTATTAAATCTCTTTGAGAATTTAGAAACAGATTCCCCTTTGTTTTTCTTCAGTGATCCAAACTTTGTAATATAGTAAAGGAAATCATTTCTATCCCCCCAATTCTTTAAGAAGGCTTCATCTAGGGCTTCAATCCCATTGATAGATCCAGGAGGAAAGGCCCTAAAACACTTCCTAGCCTCGCCCTCAAGGCTATGAACAAAAATACTCATCCATACATCTGCATCCATGATGACATGAGAATATGTAAAATTGTAAAAGGCTTCAAGGTGTTCCTCTGTGGTTATGTCTCCCTCGCTTGTGAACTTGGGAAACATTTTAAGGTATCCATCCGTTGGGAGGGAATTTAGAGGCTGAGGAAAAATAAGAGGGGCATACCTAACAACTATTATAGCTTCCATTCTAGTCTTGGTGGGATTTTCTCCTTCCATTGGAGTTTGAACAAGAGGAGAAGCAGGTCAAGATGGAGTTCGGACAGGTGAGACAAGAACTGTTCTTATGGGGGGAAATGGAAACAACTAAGTGTTTGAGAAAAAAGTTTCAGATTTGGTAGGAATGAAGGTTTCTGTTACAAAAACTGTAACATGAGGAGGAGTAGTAAATCCAGGGGTGGGGAAGTATTCTAAGGTCTGGGTATGAGCCACGGTACAACTTCAGGAGAGACGGGAGTGTCAAAGATTTCTCCTTCCAAAATGAGGACAGGAGAAGAGAAATCAGTTGGAAAATTTCTGAAACTCAAAGTTCTAGAAAATCCAATAGATGGGATAGCAGGAGAAACAAAAAAAATAATTGGGTTTCTGAAGGAAAAATATCAAAATTACTAGAATCACCTAGTTCAGAAGCTGAAGTAACTTCTTGAGGGGTCTTTCCTTTCTTGATAATTTTATCTGGGTCAACTTCAGGCATGGTGAGAGGTAGTTGTGGAACAAAGCTTGTGTGTCTGCCTTTCGGATCCAGCTAAAACAGTGGATTCGAAACAATGGTGTCGCCAGGTGCAGGTTGCAAACTACAATGGTACTGAGTTCTAATGCACCTTCAGAATCAATAAGATTTTTCATTCTATCCCAGGGAAAATATTCAATTCATCCCCAACAACAGTGCCATAAATGTCAACACTAGAGGTCACCTCCGAATTGCATCGAAGGTAAGCCCAGTACCTATCAGTTTATATGTCACAATGAACAAATTTAAAGGGGGTTGAATGGGTGCAGACTCAATATAATATCATTCTAACTCAAAAAAATGGAATATCATGCACAAGTAGGTGAGTTCTTGATTAAATTCAATCAATAAGTTGTAGTAAGAGTGAGCAGGAGGAAGAACTAGAGAGAAGAATGTAGAGGTCTGCTATGGACATCCAATCTTCCAGCAACCTAAGAAGGAACAACTGAGAAAACAAGATTCTCTTGGATTCAAATTTCATAAAAGGCTAGAGAATGTTACAATAGAATTGTAATCAAACCTACATTACAATATAGCCATAACAATACATGTGAATCTTTCAATCGTGGACACTCCATCATTAGAGGTAAAAAAGACAGAAAAGAAGGTGACTTAGATTAAACCAGAAGTCTCAAATCCTGTTACATAACCAGAAAACCATAAGATTCATCAAAAGTTTACAATACGGGAGCATAGCTCAACCATCGACCCTAAAAAAATATCAAAACTGAGTATATATACTCAAAACTGCTACAACTACCATGAGTGTGATCAGACCCCTACATTCAAAGCTTCTAGTTGACGCCTTCTCTGTTAGATTGTGCGGGCATTATTCTATTAGACGTGAGATCAGATCAACATGGGTTTTGTAGGAAAATATTCTCACATGAGTACCATGGGTTGATGGTTCAATCCCCATGGCCGTACCTTCCATACCTTCCATTTATGGAGTGAGCCGAGGCTTCAAACACCACTCCTTTTTTCATTAACTTCCTTCATCGAGATCAGGATGAGACTTAACATCTAGGGATCTACCATGCACTGCTAGCGACCCTTTGAGTCAACCCGATACCTTGAAACTATGATGGTATTGGTCTTTAACTCACATGGACATCTTTGGATTTTTTTGCAGGTCTCATGAAATTCACACTCTTTCCTTTCTACTCCCAAATCTCCTGGTGCCTGCTTCTCCTTCACCGCACTTTTTTTGCATGTGACCTCGGGCCATGAACATGGGCTCAACTCCTGGGTGCATCATGATTTCTCATTTTAGGGGCCTTCACATCACTTGAGTACACTCTCTTGATACCCAATATTGTGAAATCGACTGACTCCGATGGACGGCTAGATCTGCTTTGCATCCGACGACTGTGATTTCTTCCTCGGAACTCCACCTTGGCCGACTCTACGCTATGGGCGCCAACATTTCCTCTTTGACCCACTTCCATATGACCTTAGGCTGTGACCATGGGCCCAACTCCTGGATGGATCATGATTTTGCGTTTTGAGGGTTTTCACATTGCATGACTACAATCTCCTGATATCCAATATTGCGAAATGACCCAATTTAGATTGACGGTCAGATCTTCTATGCATCTGGAAACCACAATTGCTTCATTGAAAAACTGAGTCACCAATCATGCGCTGGGTGCTTACCTTTTTCCTTGGGCCCACCCCCTATGTGGCCTCGGCCTATGACCACGAGCCCAACTCCTAGGCGCTTCACGATTTCTTGTTTTGGGAACTTGTGCCTTGCTCCATCCTGAAACCTCCAACTCACGAAATCATGATTTCTCTTATATTCTACCACATGACCCTCTGGTTTGGATGACCCAGATTTATTTTCTTTTGACTCCTTCCAAAACTCCTGAAAGTCGCTTCCACGAACCATCAGATCGACTGCCACCTGTCCCTATAAGATCTACGGTCTAGATCTAATCTTCATCATGTCAGGATTTCACATCTCGGGAAGTTGAAAGGATACTCACCTCCATTCCCCCGATTCCTGAATCTCTGACTTCTCCAAATTCAGATCAATGGTCCACGACTTTCCTCGATCCAAGGGCCCATATCATTTCACGATTTTTCACCTTGCGAATCCTTACAACTCTTGCCTCTGCACTTCCCATGTTCCGAATCCATGAAATGATGATCTTTCGCCACGTGCCCTTCCTAGAACCAACGACTAAGATTGACCTTGGGGCTTCAGACCTTTGTCTGACGTTAAACTTCATGCAACTTTATGATCTCAATTGCATGAGGGCCTCAAATATGAACTTCTTATGGAATCTCCTCTTCTGAAAACTGAGCTTGCTCGCTTGCCTGATTTGAGTCCATATCAAACCTCTCTAAGTGTTGTGCTTTGTGCTCATGGCTGCTATTTGTGTAAAGTAATAACTTGGATGACTGGATAAGGGTTCGGGAAAACATAATGATCAGTGACAGAGGTAACAAAGATGAGTGCTTAAACAAAAAGGGGAAAACAAAATGACTTTGCCGGCTGAAGGGGAAAATTTAAAGACATGGACTTCGAAAGAGAGAAAAATAGGGCATGGGCATAGACTCGGGTATAAACCACCAACTCAAAAGATCTTGACAAGTTCATGTGATAACACAAGGCACCAATCATAAATCTAGATCCCTATCCTAGATCAATATGGGTTGAATTCGATGGGAAGAGATTTGTTGGAAGGAAGGAATTAAGGCATCCTTCATCATCCAACATGAGGGGTGGAAAAAGCCCAAATATTGGAAGAAATTAGAAGAAGAGACAGATAGTGGTGATGATGATATTGACTTGACCAGCTCAAGAAGGATGACTTGCAAAGTTAGAGACTAATTTCATAATGGCCAAATTAGGTTGAAACTTTCCCTTGAATATAAGAAAGAAACATTATGTGACTTAGGCAACATAGACTATAAAATGGGATACATTTGTGATAAAGGAGGCATAAAAAATGCTCCATATGGTTGGAAGAATAACCAACCATGGGAGATAAAACTCAAAGACGAGAAAAAGTCTCTTAAAGATATACTAGACCCAAAATGATGAGATATTGGCTCAAGATTTTGCTTTGTTCAAGGGTGACAAGACTACTTCCAACACAAGATATAAACGCTTTCCCCCCTTGTTTTTGTTTTTTAGATTTTTTTGGTCTTTTTCTTATTATTAAATCCTGAAAAGGAATAAATAATGTTGTAGTACAGTGGATGAAATGAGTGTCGCGGGTGAGCAAACTAGTCCTAGAGCGCAAGGAAAATACCTATGCTTAATGCAAGGAAAGCATGTGCAGGTTAAGGACACTCATGGAATGTTTCCTCCAGGGTTATGGTGTTGAGTTGCAAAGGCATAAATTGCAAGGCTGGGAACTGATATGCATGCATATGAAATTGGTTCAAAAACAACATGCTGAAGCGAAAATTGGGCCTAAAAGCGCAAGCGATAAATATGCAATGAAGTTACAACTCAAGTTTAGGAAGTAAACCTCCCATGTTGATCTTTTTCTTTAGTTTAGTCTCTAGGGCCCGAAAAAGAGTAAAATAATACCAAGGAGAACTTTTCTAGTCAGAGTTTGACTAGAGTATTCCTTTTTTGTAAATAGTCCATTTAGTTTGAAAAAGGGTTAAACTTATATCATAAACATTTCCTTTCAAATATGTTTTACGAGTGTGAAAGAAACAAGGTCACTTAGCCATCTTTTCATGTTTAAGGAGTCTGAAAAGATATTAACTGAAACCCCAATGTCCTTTTTCATAAATTTAGTCTCCTGAGCCTCAAAAAGTTTAAAATGAAACTGAGGATAACTCTTCTAGTCAGTAGACTAGAGTATATGTTTTTCGTAATTAGTCGATTCTGTCTGAAAAAGGGGTAAACTTGTGACAAACAGATGTTCCTTCAGATCTCGTTAACGAGTGTGAAAGAAACAAGATCACTAGACAATATTTTCAATTTTAAGGAGTTTGAAAAGAGATTAACTATGGACTCCATAATGTTGTTGTGAGCAACATATAAGGGAGGGAGTCCCACTGGTAATGGCCATAAAATGACTAAGTAAGAAGCATGAAGTTTGAACAAAAACTTATGGTGGGGCTAAATAGGACTCTCGATCTTAAGGAACAATCTTGTAACATGAGTGCCATCATACAATGAGGTTCTAAACTAAAGTGACTATGGAAGGTAGGATCTACCATCAACACAATGACGTTTTTAAGTAGATGAGAAGGTTTGGTTGCTTGTTAATGGGGTCGAACCTAGGTTTAAGTGACAATGACAATTGATAATGCAAACAGTTCAAGTGAATGTACCCTATACTAAATGCCATTTACGAGAACATTACCTACCTAGAGTCTTCTGAAAGACTCGTCCAATCGATGAAAAGAGACCACAAATTGTCCAAGGTATAGCCTAAGATCCACAAAAACAACCACAAAGCTACAAGGGACTATTCATTAGTTGAATGTTTGGAAAAATATCAAAACTATAGGAAGTGGGTTTTTATAATTTGATTAAATACTAACATATTTGCCCATTTACTAAATCATTTTAACCATTTTACCAAAAAATACCCAAAGTGACCAAAAACACTTGAATTTACAATGATGATTTGTGGACCTTAATGGAGAAAAAAAATCCTTTTCCACTTGGACCAAGTAAGTACATACACCCTATCCTACAATTCAATTATTCATTTTCATGGAAAAATGGGGCTTAAGCCTCCTTTTTCAAACTTGATTTTGTGCATCCACAGACTGCTTTGACATAACCCACAGATATTTGCAGATGGTAAAAATACCAGTTGTGGATATCTGCAACTATTAGAACCAAAGACCATGGATGCCAAGAGACAATTTTGAAAAAATGTAACATCCCCAACCACCAACAGGCTGGGAAATGCCACAAAGGAAACATTACTCTTCTCTGATACCAATTTGTAACGTCTCTAACTACCAACAGGTCGGGCAACGTCACTCCAAAATTCCACTGTAATACCATTTTGTGGAATCCCTGACCACCCAGGATGGGACATGTAACACCCCCAACATACTGCTAATCTCTGATAGCAGGTTAATTGCTCATCCTAGAGTACTGTTGATGGGCAAAATTGACCGTCCGTCAACTGAGAGAGTGGAACCGGTCCGAGGTTGTCTAATAACCCAAGTTGTTTGGAATGGACCACCCTGACGGGTTTAGCGACTCCGTTAGCCGATCTAAGGTTCTAATAAAACCAAAGAGAAAACTAATCTAAACTAACTAATCTAACTAAAACAAATAAAACAAACTAAAACTAAATAAAACAAGCTAACTAAACTAACTAACAGTAAATAAAACAAACTATTACTAACAGTAAAACAAACTAATATACTAATCTAATTAAAATTAACTACTAAAACAAACTAATCTGCTATATATATATACTACTAACTAATACTATACTAACTAATATTTGAAATCAAACTTATCTACAAAATATACAATATCCACAAAATACAGATTTGAATAAAACCTGCAAAACTCATTAGCTATTTTCCCTAAGACAGATGAAGGTATTTCTTTTTTGATTTTATAACTTTGTAAACAAGAAATGAAACTTACTGAAATTAAACAATCTAATATACTAACTCTACATATATCTAACTAAACTTATATCTAAACTAAAATACTAATAATATACTAAACAAATGACAAACTGACTTGGAAACGCTCTAGATTTGTCCTGTGTATGATGACTTTGAAGCTGGTCGGAGGAAGGAAACTCGCACCGGTTGATCTAGAAGCTTTTCGTAAACGATGGGCTGCACTGCTCTTTGAATTGTTTATAGGACAAACAAGACATAAAAAATCATAACAATTATATGATTTATAAATCTCTGCAATAAGGGAAACCTGTTATGCAAAAACTTATACTTAATAATCCAATTAATGAAGAAGAGAAATCTGTCGTTCATAAACTGAATCAAGTAATTGCTATGTTTTTTATACACTGGAAGAAATCAGATATGGATTAAAGTGATTAAATCATATCATTTTCACAAGATTAAGATAGCTAAAGTAGTCATTAACCAAATGCAAATTGACACACATGAACATGAAAGAAAATATTGATATAATGAAAAGCTAAAGCTGTAACAGAACATCAAATTCCACCTCAGTCTGTATTAAAATTCCATATCCTTGTTCTCCCACGAATGAGGATGATCATTATTACAAAAATAATAAGTATTTATAAGTTTCTCCACAGGGTAAAAACTCCCTGTGGCAGTTATCAAACTGTTTACATAATCTGGGAAGATATTCCCAAGATCAACTAAACTAGGAAACTAAAATGAAATCAAAATATTTCAAATATCCTCTAACTTCTCATCAAATCCAATGCAATTTCGAATTCATCTGCAATGGACCAAAAATAACAAGTTAGAAAGATATTTTATTAGCAAAACAATAAAAATATAATTCTACAGAATTAGCTACAGAATCATCTGATTCTATAGCTAGTCTAAAATAACATACAGGATCATAATTGAAATTGAATCAAATCTTTTTAAGAAAATCAAATTGAATTGACAACCAATAACAAATCATTTCATTTGAAAATGTTATATCATTTGCAATCCAATAGAATCAAAATGCAATAACCGAATAGAGAAATAGGCATACTCTGCTTAGATCATAATCGGGTAGACATAACCAAACAGTTTTAAAAATCGCTTCATATCCAATTCGAAAAGTAATGCAATCAAACAAATGACAAGCAAACGTTGTGTTTTTCCAACAAYAGGAGATATGATAAGATCAAAGCAGAATCGTTTTAAAATTGTTATAAYTGTCATGACATCAAACGATTCAYGCGACAGGTAGACCAATTCAAACAGGGACGAGAATCAACTCATACAAAATCGTAACCAGATTAATTTGACTTTGATTAGAATCGACATAAGTGATAATTGGTTATTGTAAAATGGGCAAATAAACTCGATTGGTTTTGAACGAAATCATTGATTTTAAATGAATCATGACCGAGTTTAACATAGAAACAAATCGTGAATCYGGATATAACCAATCTCATTCTACAAATCAAATTCAAACGGAGTATCCATCRCAAATACGAATCCAACTGATAACATGGTCYAGCTAACAGTAAACCAATGCAAATTAAYCGGCTGGGTTTTTAGCATACTCATTATGAATTAAATTTATTTTATGATTTGAGCGCRTTTGTACAAGCTTAAAATAAAAAGCATTGTTTCCAAAGAAAYAGAGTCATAKTGGAAATGATTTRAGTTGAAATCYTGTTCTTTGAAAGTCATAATGGCACAACAAACCGTAACAATTAACCTCATCGAAATCGTTACCAATCATAGYGTATGCATTRTAACGAAATCGAATCGAAATGTGATTRTGTTCAAAATTGAATATGAGAAACAACTCCTGTCTAGAATAGATACAAACGAMTTCAATTGACAACAGAGCATCCATTTTAACTCAATCAAACAAATCAAATCCACACTAAAATCAATCAAATCAATGAAAATCTAAGAAAAGCTAAACTGGGAAAAATGAAATTCCATTTAGTCAAAGAAAAGCTATGTATAGAATGCATACAATGTAACAGAGCCAATAAATGCTGTAAACAGAGCTGTTTAAAACCGAATTCGAATCGTTACATAAACAAGTGATATCAAAATATACCTGTGTGATGACGAGGTTGCTCAATCATGCCAACTTAGAATTCACGACAGCTGTGGCTGATTCCACATTTTTAAACAAGATGGAGACTGTCGTCTTTTGTTTCTTATCAGTCGCTTGTAGCTTGGCCTTTTGACTGGTAAGCAGTGTAACCTGGTCCTCCAAAGATTGATTTCTTGACTGGAGGATCAGAACATCCAGATAATATCGCTCTAACCATGAACTGCATTGATCACAGGGTGGCACTGTAGGTTTAGACAGAGCAGGAGAGGGTTTGGGTAAATGATCGGGGGCTTCACAAGGCAACTTAATGCCTAGGTAGTTAGGGTCATCCTGTAGGCAGGGAGGTAGGTTTGACACAAATTCATACGAGGGTTCAGCACACAAACCTTTCGAATAGGGGTATTCTCTATCCAAGAAACGCTCCACTTCCGAATCAGAGTCCTCACTTAAAACGATAGGGTTAGGCTTGATAGGGGGTTTTGGCTTGTTCCTTGCCATTCGTGAAATCAAACATGCATTCTTTTTCCCTTTAGTGTTTGCAGTGAGGTTTTCCTTGGGATTTTTTCCCATAGGCTTAATAGTCTCAACACCCATAGTCACAGTGTGGGGTAGGTCGATAGGTAGGTCGGCCAATGGTTTGGGCAGTAGGGTATGGTAAGGTACTGGAGGTACAACCTTGACCTCGATCACCACAGGTTTGTCAACCTGTGTAGGGTTCGAATCCTCGAAATCATTTCGAGCAACGAAATTGCTCCAACAATCTCCATGTAGACTCAAATGACAGACAACAATAAGCTTAACCAACCCATAATGAAAAAGGCTACTATCAGCCTGGTGTATTTTGTATTTCTTTGACATTTTAAATAGGCTTTGATGCAAATAATAGGGCATATTGAGCTGATATCCCATAAAAACCATAAGCAAACGCAGGTGGTGTAAGAACACAAACACGTACCGACCTTCGCAGGTCACAAATTGCTTGATTATCATCAATAAATCATGCCAACGTTGTTTAAGCATCGTTACTGGAAAACCTTTATCAAAGGAGGTAATTTTGCGCGAATGGAAGAGCAGTGTCCATGGGACCTCCTCCACTTTGCAATTCTTGGACCATCGTTGTCCAGTGGCAGGTAAACCTGTAGCAAGACTGATAAACTGTTCATCAATTTCCAATTGAATATCGCCAACCTTGGCTCGACAGCCATCAAAGGTCATGGAAAATTGTCGAGCTACACAGAGGTTAAAACCCTCGAATCTTTGTATAAATGGAAGCCACCCACTTTCCTCGAGGCCACTGCGGGCACTGTCAAACATCAACAGGGCCTGGTTGCCATTGGGTTCAACTCGGACGACTGGGGCCATGGTGTGAGCACATGGTAAGGGTTTGGTTTAAATTCACCAACGCATAGGAGTAGAGCTATTCAGTCTAACAACAATGAACGATCAAAGGGGGAAAGCATTGATGTGCACATGCGAGGGTGGTGGAGTTATTCACCGCCATGCACAATAGTTATGGTAAAGTACAACCGAAAAATTCCACATCTGTTCAATCAATCATAGCATAGCTCAAAAACCATATCATTTGGCCAACCAAAGAATCAAATGGTGAGTGTTATGCCAACGTGCCAAAACAACTATAGTTTTTAAAACCATTAATATTTAATGTGAAACCAACACCGAGTGTTAACCATGCGCCATTGTATAAATCAAAAGTTTTAAACCATTGTGCCAATCGATACTCATAAAATTGACAAGCCAAGAACTATAAGAAGTTTAACATAAGGATCACATCATATATAAAAACAAAAATAAATCATGACCCCTATGCAATTCAATGATTAGGCAAGTCACAAAAAGTATAAATCTATATGCTCAATGCCTCACAAACTTAATAAAATCAAGTTATGCAATCAATATAATAATGTCCAAATAGGCATAGTTCAAAAATCCTTTCAGCCACATAACGATAAACCAAAGGTAAGTGCCATATAAAATATCGATAAAAAGATGACGACAGTTCATATAGTGATCAAAATGTGACCTTGAAAGGAGAAGTTTTCACCCCTATAGTCGTGAAAACTTAATGGAGACAAATTTGCAAGTGTCGTAAGAAATGAAGATATCATCTGTTTGAAAAATGCGATGACAATTTGAAGTTCGGAAGACATAGGTGTAGGCAGCTTATAGGACAATAGAAAAAAATGAATTGGCTACCAACAAATACATATATATTACATGCATTTCTAATGAAATAAAAGGCAATAAAACATACTGCTACTATACTAACTCATGCGAAATTGATCGTAAATCATACATGCAATGAAAACACATGGAAACATTGTAAGAATAATAGACATGCACAACAAACATCATTAAACACATAATTGATACTTATCTTTGGATTGTGAAGACCACCAACTACATGTATACCTTCCACGAATCTCCCAGCCTTAGACCAAACTGCTCATCGCTCTCAGTAGTGGGTCACCCTCTAGCTGGGACTAAACTCCACCAGGCAAGGGATTCCTTGGCTTGGAAAGGCTAACATGAATGTCACATAGTTCAACTGCAAGGATTCTCTGAGGATCGATTTATGCTCACTGCTCACAGAATCTCATTCCCCACATGTTTGTCCCACCCCAGGAGTATACACCTTCACTGTCACATAGTTCATCAGCTACTCCACCTCCCTTCTGGGGCTTCAACAACATGCTGAACAAGAACTCTCAGAGCTCTGTAGTTGTTACTAAACTCCCTCTAGGATAATTCACTCCCTCAAGACACTCTCTCACCTAAAGAGATTTTATCACAAGAATTACAACCCGCCTCTTCAATCTATGGGCGTGACAACCTGCCATTGCAAACCATAGGCATGACAACCTATTTATTCTATCCATCTACTAAGACAAACTGGAATGGGCGAAGGCAAAAAAATAACTCCGGTAAGTCAGAGGACAACTAAAAACAATACCAGTGCACGTAAGTTATCGAGGTTCACGATGGTCACGGGTTCAACAATGGCAGAAATGGAAGGCTGCGTGCTTGCTCTATGCGTGAGTAAACTTGTCAAGATAACGTTTGTCGATTTGTCATAGAATGGCAAGAATGGTGAGAGTGTGAGAGCCAACTGTGTATCCCCCCAAACCTCCATGAGTCTCCACCTCAAACAACAATAATTCCCCCTTGAAATTGCATGTTACTGAGATGATATATGTCATTCATGAAGCACATTCCTTCCCATTTGGAAGTCATTCCCTCTTCCCAAAGGAACTTAGGATATAATCAGATCCTTCTATCAACATTTAGAATAATAATAAATTATTCTTGGACTTAAGCTCTTAATCTTAGTCCTTATTTTCATGATCTCAGCCCCCTCTCCCTTACCCAACCTAGTGGAGCTTAGTCCCCCATACTCTTTCTTCATGGTCGGTCTACACGCAACGATATTTCTATATTAATAATATGAATATTTACATGTACAAAACAAGCTCCTGGCCTTTAACACCTAGGCTCACTGACCTCATAAACAATTAATCCTATCAGCTTTTAATTGCTTGGCTCACCAGCCTACAAAACATATTACAATTCATAAATACAAATGGGGCTCATCTTTGGGGATATTACAATCCCCTCCCCTTATTTTTGCACTGTCCTCAGTGCAACTTATTTACACAGTATCAACAAGATTTTCAAAATCTTCAAAACGATGCGGGTATTTTTCCCGCATAGCATCCTCATGCTCCCATGTCACGTCCTCAGGATCGTATGAGTTCCAATGGACCTTTACAAGCCCTATCACTCGATTCTGGAGTTTCTTGCTCTTCCGGTCCAATACGCGCACCAGATGCACTTATAAGGTGCCTTCTTGCTCCACCTGAATCACATTCCAATCAATCACATGATTAGGATCAGGTATATACTTCTTGAGCAATGAAACATGAAATACATTATGAACAGTCATGGATGCCGAGAATGAAATCATATAAGCAACTGGTCCAATCCTTTCTAGGATTTCAAATGGTCCATAATATCTGGCTGCCAACTTGGAACAATTTCCCAGCTTCAGGGAACTTCTGTTGGCTTTTACTTTCAAGAAAACATGATCACCCACTTTAAAATCCTTGTGGGTTATGTTCTTATCAACATAAATTTTCTGCCTGTATTGGGCATCCCTCAATTTCTGTTTGATCTTCAACATTTTCTCTTCCATTTCTGTTATAACCCTAAATTGCACCACACATGCTTACCTGGCATCAGGCCAACTCAGATCCCTTCATTGCCAAAACATCTGCGGAACAACCTCTTTGAAAATCCTTTTAGGTAAAGGCACACGCACCCTAACCCACTACTGCATGCGGGTGAACGCTGGTAGGCCTACTATAGCCCGTGTTTACCTAACAAAACACAAAAATAGGAAATCTGCCGATGGGAAAAAAAGCTATGGGTCAGTTAACTGAAACTCTCGACCATGCATGGTCGAGAGGTCGTCCAAAACCCTAGCTCCTTCTAGCCTATAAAAGAAGGGTTAGGGGTACCATTTGGAGGAGGAAAATTATAGCGAAGAAACTCTGCCCATTTTCCGAATCCATTTGTCCCAACCCTTTAGCCTTTCCTCAAGCCTAAGGAGAATTAACGCAAAGCAGTTGGAGGACAAAGAAGAGGAGGAGCTCAGGATCAGGATCAAGGAGCGGTGGCTGGTCTCGACTTTGATTGTAAGTTGATTCATTTTGAAGATAATAAAAGAATACTTTTCCCGTCCCAATGCATGAGTGTTGACGGGCGAAACTGACCGTCCGTCAACTGGGAGAGTGGAACCGGTCTGGGGTTGTCTATTAACCCAAGCCGTTTGGAATGAGCCACCCTGATGGGTTTAGCGGCTCCGTTAGCCGATCTAAGGTCCCAAGGAAACAAAAAAGGAAAACTATACTAAACTAACTAAAACTAATTATTAAAACAAACTAACTAATCTAACTAAAAAGAAATAAAAAAAACTAATAAACTAATCTAATTAAAACTAACTATTAAACAAACTAACTAATCTAACTATTCTATTATATATACAATCTACTAACTAATACTATACTAACTCTAACTAATTAACTATCTAACTACTAACACAAATAAATCTTATTCACAAAATCTACAATATCTACAATTTACAGATTTAAATAAAACCTGAAAAACTCATTTATGTTCTGCCCTGAGACAGAAAAGGATATTTTTGTTGATTTTATAATTTTATGAACAAGAAATAAAACAAAAACTAACTAAACTAAACAACGTAAAAACTAATTCTAACTACAAATCTAACTAAACATATATCTAACTAAACTACTAATAAATTTAACAAAAAAAAATCACAAACTGACCTGGAGAAACGCTTGAGATTCGTCCTATGTGTAACGATTGTCTTAGCTGATCGGAGGGAGGAAACCCACACTGAATTATCCAGGATCTTCTCATAAATGATGACTGCAATGCTCTTCAATTATGATTACAGGACAAACAAGACATAACAACTTACAACAATCTTATGATTTATAAATCTTAACAATTAGGTAAACCTGCATGCAAAGATTTATACAAAATAATTCAATTGATGAAGAAGAGAAATCTGTCATTCATTAACTGAATCAAATAATTGTTGTATTTTTAAGTATTGAAAGAAATCATACATGGATCACATTAATTAAGTCATATCATTCTGCAAAATAATATGATAGCTAAAGTAGTCTATAATCAATTGCTAATGAGATGCATAAGCTTGAAACAAAAAAATTGATATTATGAAAGCGAAAGATGTAGCAGAACATCAACTTCTGTCTCAGTTTGTATTAGGAATCCATAGCCTGGTTCTCCCACAAGTGAGGATGATCCTTATTACAAAAATAATAAGTATTTATATGTTTTCCACAGGGTAAAACCTCCCTGTGGAAATTATCAAAACTGTTTACATAAATTTGGGCAGATATCCCCAGCTTAACTAAACTAGGAACCTACAATAAAACTAAAATACACAAATATTCCCCTAGCCTGTCCAACATATCCCATGCAATTTGAATTTACCTGAAAAGGGTAAAAAATGGACAAGTTAGAAGGACCCTTTATTAATAAAATAATAAAAATCTAATTCTATAGACTAGCTACAGAATCTTGCGATTCTGTAGCTGGTCTAAATAAGACACATAATCAACATTAAAATCGATTAAAAATCTCTTTTTAAAGAATGAAATTCAATTAACATCCAATAGCTTATTTGAAAACAAATCACAAATTGAAATTGTTATTCCTTTTTGAAATCAAACAAGACCAATATCGATCAACTGATTACAGAGATACGGGTACTCTGTTTTGTTTGTAGCCACAAAGTCGGGTGACAAAATCATATGGAACAACAATGCAATCGTTTCAAATCAAATCAAAATCAACATAATCAAAACAAATTGCAAGAACTTGTTATGCTGCCTTATCAACAGGAGATATGATCGAATCTAACAAGATCATTTTCAAATCGTTATAACTGTATTGACATAGCAAACGATTCATGCCACGAGTGGATCGACTCAAACTGGCGCGAAAATCAATTCAAATGAAATCATAATAGGATCAATTAATTGGTAACAGAATTCGTAAGAATTATCCAATCATTTGTTATTACAAATTGGGCAAACATGATCGATTCACTCTGATCAAAATCGTTCCATTCAAACGAATTATAATCGGATTTGATAGAAATAACCTAGGTCGACCAATTCATTTTACAAATTTAAAATCAAACAAAGCAGCAATTATAATATGAATCCAACTCATAAAATAATCTTACCAACTCAAAATATGGGATAATCCAATCAAAATAATAGCAAGTCGAACAGTTAAGTTTTTAACATAGTTATTATGAATCAAAACCATTCCATGATTCGGGCGCATTTGCACATGCTTAAATGAGAGCATTGTTTTCATACGAAACAGAGTAGTTCTTTCCAAATATAAACCAAACAGAGTTGTATTCCTGTTCTTAGAAGATTACATGACACAACATATTTCAAGATCATAAAAACCAAACTCATTGAAATCGTTCGCCAATCACAACATATGAACCATAACGAAATCAAATTCGAACATGGTCGTATTCTAAATTGAGCATGAAAAACTTCCTGCTCGGAGTAGATACAAAACGAACTAAATCAAAAGCAAACCATCAGTTTCGTTAACTCAATCAGACAAATGAACAAATCAAATCCAACAAAGACTATTCAAATCCAATAAAAATATATCAATGGCTATACTGGGAATGATCAACTCATGTAACTAAAACAAAATTCCATTTATTTTTAGCAAGGCAAAAAATATACAGGATGAACACATTATGATAGAGCCATTTCGAAATATAAACAGAGCTATTTGAAGACCAAATTTCAATCACTATATTAATAACGATATCAAAAGCCATACCTGTATGGCGAGTAGATGGCTTGGTCACAAAAATTTGGAGTTGATAACGGCTGCGGCCGATTCAACATTCTTGAAAACGATGGAGCCGGTTCTCTTCTGCTTCTTATCAGTTGCTCGTAGTTGGTCTCTTTGGCTGGTCAACACTACAACTTGACTTTCCAGCGATTGAATTTTCAATTGGAGTAGGGGAACATCGATGTAGTATCATTCCAACCATAAATCACATTGGTCACAGGACGACTGTCTGGGTTTTGGAAGAGAAAGCGAGGGTTTGGACATATTGCTGAGGGTTTTTTTAGGCAATTTAATCCCTGGGTAACTGGGATCGTTCCTTAGGCAGGGGGAAGATTCATCACGAGATCATAAGGTGGTTCGGGGCATAAACCCTGTGAGTAAGGGTATTCACTGGCAAGGAAACGTTCTATGTCAGAGTCCGAATCCTCACTAAGGATTATAGGCTTTGAATAAGGAGAGGGTTTAGGTTTGTTCCTAGCCATTCTCAAAATAAGCAGAGCGTTCTTTTTACCCTTGGTATTAGCAGTAGGGTTTGCCTTAGCCTTTTTTCTCATAGGTCTCTTTATAGCCTCGACCTTCTCAGTTCCAATGTCTGGTAAGTCAATAGCAGGGTCGACCGAAGGCTTAGGAGAGGGCAATAGGATATGGAATGGCACATGTGGTTGGACCTTTGTTTCATTTACCACAGGCTTGTCAACCTAGACGGGGTTTGTGTCATCAAAACCATTTCAAGTGATGAAAGCTCTCCAGCTATCACCATGTAGACTTAAGTAATGAACAATGATAAGTTTAATAAGTCCATGGTGGAATAGGCTACTGTCATCCTTCTCCCTTTTAAACCTTTTCGCCATTTTATATAGGCTGCATTGAAAGTAAAAGGGCATATTCAACGGGTATCCCATAAAATTCATTAGCAAACACAAGTGGTAAAGAAACATGAGTCCATATTGACCTTCACAGGTCACAAATTGCTTGACTATCATCAAAAGGTCATGCCATTGTGGTTTAAGCAAAGATATGGGCATACCTCTATCACAAGAGGTGACTTTACGCAAGAGGAACAATAGTGGCCATGGAACCTCTTCCACTTTCAAATTTTTGAACCAACACTGGCCCGTGGCAGGTAACCTTGTAGCAGAACTATTAAATTTCCCATCGATTTCCAACTGGATGTCACCCACCTTGGCTCTACAGCCATTGAAAGTCAGGGCGAATTGTTGTGCCACAACTAGATTAAAACCCTCAAATCGCTGCACGAAGGTGAGCCAACCGTTATCCTCCAAGTCCTTTCAGGCATTGTCGAACATTAACAAGGCTTGTCTACCATCTGGCTTGATTTGTACGACTGGTACCATGGAGCCAAGCACACGGTAAGTCTAGGGTTTGGATCATAGCACACACAGGAGCAGAGCGCATGAAAGGTTACCCGAACTAACAGAGGTAAATGGGGAATAGGGATAGGCATAAATGCCATTGTGCGAAGGAGGTGGAGTTTATCTCTTCCATGCATAATAATTATTTCCAAGGTACAACCACTGGATTATAGCTATTCTACTCATTATATCATAGTTCAAAAATCAAGTTAATTGCCGACCAATGAATCCAATGGTAAATGTATAAACCAACGCACACAATCAATGTTGTGCCAAAGTTTTAAACCATCAACATTCAATTTGAAACCAATACGAAATATTTAACCATGCGCCAATGTATCAACTCATATCAATAGTTTAACCAATGTGCCGATGGGTCTTCATATAATCAACAGACCAATAGTTATGAAAACATAAACATAGGCATTATATTAAAAGATATATATGAAGGATTTAATCATAACCCCTAAGTATTTTCATGAAACCAATGGTCAAGTAGGTCCAATAAAATGCAAATCCGAATGCCAACGCATTACAAACTCAATGAAACCAAGTCACA
>JZKD02S2104600.1:26723-48005 GCA_000966675.3 Picea glauca
CACCACCCTGATTAACATCACCACTCGGAGGAGGAGGAGGAGGCAGTGCTAAAGCAGAATCAGCATGATCACCTACACCCTGATCAACATCACCAGGAGGAGGAGAAGGAGGAGGTACTTAAGAAAAAGCGCCATGATCACCACCCTAATCAACATCACCACCTGGAGGAGGAGGAGGAGGTACTGAAACAGAAGCACCATCATCACCCTAATGATCATCATCACCACCCTCATCATCATTCATACTGGAGGACGTGTCATCCCTCATCCCTACCAGTAACCTGGAAGCTCCAACTATATGATGCATAAGAGATGTCATATCATGTAGCAAGTCCATCCAGAGTTGCAAGAGATCAGGTTCAACCTTGATGTCTTGCATCTGGATAGGGCGGACTCCCGTTCCAACCAAAACTGCAATTAGTCTTTCACACACCTCCATCCTATATCTGTGATTGGGCCTACACCGCATGCTGGGTGGTATATGAAGTTGAATAACTTGACCCAATGAAGACTCATCCATATCCTCATTTACATCAGGTGGAGGGGAAGGAGGCATGTCCCCAACAAATGTGCCAACATCTGCAAAATATAGCACAAGTTAATAATCAGTCGACAATTTAATTAAACAATTTAATAAAATACATTAAAGAGCATGCTAGAATAAAATTTATTTGAATTAATTAAGACAATAAAATGAAAGTACAAGATTAATTTAAATCTTACCTCGTTAATCTGGTGGCTCATCCATTGTGAAGTGGATGTTGGGAAATCCTCACCAACCCATCCCCGCATAATGGCATGACACCATCATGAACACGTGATCTGCCTCACTGGCTAATAGCTGAAGTTTCTCCCTAGAAATCCGAGATGGAGAATCGGGCATGCTCCTCTTGGGCATCATCTCGCCCCACATGTGCATGTGCACCTCTTTCATCGACCTAGGAGGTTGAAGGACAAAACTAGGTATCATCTCTAGAAACCTCTCAAAAAACAAACAAAATAACTCTGAAGTAAATGGGAAGTTCACCCTCCGATCTATCATAGTACGACATTTATCCAGTGCTATAAAAAACTTCCTCAAGAAAATGGAAAACCATCTAATAAGTTGTGGCCTCTGTATCAAAGAATCAAAATAATATAAAAGCATGCAAATGATGCACTAACCATCACCAGTAAAGTGTGAAATGGTCGACAATAATAATGAGAGGCACCTAACATCCTCTGCACCGAACGAGGTGATCCATAACTATCCACCAGCCACCTAAGAATCATCGGCGGAAGATATATCACACGCAATATACCTCTAAGAGTAGGCAAGTTGAATCTTAGTTGCAATACCCACTAGGACATCAAGAAACTGAGGAAGATCCTCCCCTCTCCTTGATAAACCAGTGATAAAATAAATATCCTCCTCAGTGGGATGGTACCACTAATGAGGACCAAATTTGAATGCATGTTGATGGGCATCCCATAGACGAATCAACTATGCAAGAAAGGAAAAATTATCCTTTAGGGATGTAGCCTCCTCGTAGTACTTGAGGAGGCCTACATTCCTCAAGAGGAGCCACGTAGCTTCAATACTAGGTTGAGGGTACAAATCCCTCTCCCTCTCTCTAGCCTCCCACTCCCAAACTATATTGTACTGGTCCACTCTCTGTCATTGCTCCTCTGTGTGATGATGTATCTGCATAATTAACATATAAATTACATCAACATCATACATAAAAATATGCAAACATCAGTAAATGAGAAATGTATTTCAAAATATGAAAACATAATTTGTTTTCAAAAAAACAAAAAATTAACCTTCGGTGCGCTTGAAAAACAGTGACACACCACCCATGGTGCGCACACATATCTTACGCACTGCATGAAAAATGTAATTTATTTTAGGGGATGCGTAGTAATTATCAATGCATGAGTGTGCCCCATTGCATACAAGGCACCACAAAATCATGGTGTGTCTAGATATTACGATGCCCCAGTGCATTCCATTCATCACGACACACCACTTAAAATAGACACTCATTTTACATAGTGCATTGTATCCATGCTTGTGCACCGGTCCATTCTGTATAATTCATGCACCGATTAAAAATGAAATAATTTTCATGGTGCATAGTTTATTTTGTACACACTGGTACGTTATCTATCAAGGACGCATCGCTTGAACAACTATTTATTTTCAATGGTGTGTATATTTTAATAAATGCGTTGGTGCGTTCATTATAAACAACACACCGTTTAATGGAAACTATTAATTTTCGATGGTGCATCGTTTATTATGAATGCACTGGTGCATTAATTATAAACAATGCATCGGTGCGTTTATTATGAATGCACCGTAAAAAAAAATAGTTTCCATTAAACAATGCATATAGTTTTATGAACGCAGTGGTACGTTCACTTTAAACAATGCATCGTTTAAGGGAAACTATTTATTTTCGACGGTGCATCATTTATTATGAATGCACATGTGCATTTTTTATAAGTACGAACTAATGCATTCTGTATTATGACACACTGGAAAAAAAAAACTATTTTCGGTGAACCCTGTAAAATTTACAGGGTGCAACGCACACAACTCAAACGTATCGCACAGAAAAAAAAATGAAAAACAATGCAAAATTTACTTAATTTCACAATTTAATCCAGTAAAAATACAATGTACAAAGAAATAAATAATTTACCTAGACATTTTCTCATCGAGGAGGCATGGTTGGGATGTAGTGAAAAAAATGAAATTTTCCCACCGTATGGAAAAATTGGTATCCCACAAACCAAGCACTGAATGGAAACAAAGCAAGCAACGAAAGAACCAATGGCAATGCACTTGAATTGGGAAAATGTGGCATCGGATCTTGAGAGATTTTGTGCATGGCATCGGTGCTTGAGAGCTTCTATGCAATGGAAATGGTAAAAATGGTTTTCTACTGCCAGTTTTTTTTTTATTTACCCCTGTTCTTGTGTGCTCATGTTAAGTGCACTGATGCTCACCACTGAAAACAGTGCACTGTTATTTAAAAAAAACATGTGATGGTGCACCATTTTGGATAGCACCGGTGCACTAGAAAGACTGTGCACATGTTTGTTGCACACCAGTGTGCCCGTTTCATGCACACTAGTGCTCACGAGATTCTTTTATATTATGCACACCATTGGTTTTTATTTTTTTAACTCTTCCATGGTGCACCATTGTCTATTCTCATTGGTGCATTGATTTTTGGTGGCGCATCGCTGCAAACAACACACCGTTATTTGAAAAAAAAAAAACCTACGACAGTGCACTAGTTTGGAGCGCACCGATGCACCCAATGGACAACAACGAACTGGTATGCAATTTTAAAAGGAAAAATGCATTGCATGTGTACCATTGCTCATGAGCTTCTTTTATATGATGTGCATCGTTGTTTTCTATTTTTTTGTTAAATAAATCTACAACAGTGGACCATTGTCTATTAGCACCGATGCGTTGATTTCTGGTGGAGCAACGATGTGGTATAGTCTTATAAATACACCGTTAAAAAAAATTCTGCTAAAACATCTGTTTGTGCACCTCCGCTAGTGACCTCCACTACAAATGTATTTTTGGGCTATTTTTATAGGGGCTTCCACAAAAAATCCTCTATAGGGTATTTTCCTTGTAGTGATATCTCCCTCCTCCATTTATTATGATAGAAAAGATGAGATAGGAAAATGAGAACCTAACATAACCATCAGTGTGACCTGAAGTGTTCCATTATCATCATGAAAACCCTCCTCTTGGACATGTACAAAAAAATCTGAACTTGAATTTAAAACAAAAGAGGTCTATTTTTCTTCACAAAGAGAGAAAGGGGGGATGGAGTGGTGGGAGGATACATATGCTTCTTCCAAAAAATATTTTTATCTCTTATATTGGTGCAAACCCCCATTTTTCCTTGGGGTTGCGCGACCTTTCGGTCAAGGATCTTCAATTCTTGGAGCTGAATTAGCTATTTGAAACCTTAATGGTCTCGCTTGTAAATAAACACAGAGATTTTATGTCTCTTGATACAAGTTTTGTAACACTCGCGATCTCTTCTTATCACTACTAAGTGATCATGACTCAGGTGCTAGCTCCTCCTCCTTTAACTCCCTGTATGTGACCTTGGGATATGTCCACACATGATTTCGAGTGTGGTCGAAATTGGTTTTGGATCAACCCACTTTTCTCCCTGCAATTCACTACCAATCGCCACGTGTATTTTTTTCAATACTGTGGTTTCAATTGTGGCCCGCTATCAAATTTTTAACAACCGTGAACTTTCCATCCCTACAATCCTTCATTATCTTCGATATCAAGATCTCGACGGTGCTTCTAAACCTAACGGTTTAGATCTGTCCTTTCCCAATCTACGGATCAGAACGAACCCTTCTAAATCAATTGTTGTGATTTATTCTGTGATTCAGGCTTTGGGAGTTTCAAATATCAACTCCTTCTTTCTCCACAATGGCTATCTCACGAAATAAAAGATCTGTTGACATTTTTCCTCCTCAAATAGATGGTTATAATTTACTTCAGACCTTCGAGGTTCAGAGATTTCAATTCTCAACTTCCCAGAGTATTATTATCTGAATTTCGCGATCTGTTTCCACATGTCCCTCTGTATCTGACGGTCCAGATTTACTTTGGGTATTCTTGGATAGATCTTAACCCTTTATCTTGTCCAACTTCTGCAAATTCTTCTTCTGAAGGATTTCTTCAACACTTAGTCGATTTCTGGTCCTGTGCACTCCTTGCAACTGACCTCTTCAATTTCTTATGGGAAAAACCCGAGTTATTTATCCAATTCAAAGACTTTTCATACACACTCCTTGTGCTTAATATGCACACTCTGCATACAAAAGTTCCACGCTATCTCTTCTGAGCTTCGAGTAAAAAAAGACTCCCTCACACGCACTCCTTGTGTTCAGTATGCACTCCTTTCATAACTTACAGAAGAGAAAACACTTGAAACTTATTCAATTCTTCATAAATTCATTCCTTCACCATGAACATCATACATCGATAAACACATAACAATAGTAAAACTATAAAATAGTATCAACACTGTACAATTGGATAAATTTTCTTTGTTCTATTCATTTCAAAAATAAATACATGATTACAACTTATGTCTCTTACAAAACTATAATGAAAACTTGTCTAAGGACCCAAATCTTCCTCGCTCTTCTTCTTCCTATCTAAATTCTATCACAGTCTACTCAAGCAGTTACTTAATTAGCTTAATTAATGAAAACTAATGACTAATACGAGATAATATCCTACACCTATAATGTATTTTAGTCGTGTAAGGATTTACAATGATCCGTCAGTTCAAAACGGTGCCTCGACTTTACATACATCTAATTAATTAACGAGAGATTCAAAAAATCTCCACACCACTAACAAGTTGGTTAAGAGTCAGTTTGGCTCTTTCAATGCATTGATGTGTCAACTTCGCTTCCACGTCCTCTTTTCTTTGATTTGATAGCGATGCTCCTGCATCGTACTCCTCTAGCCAAAATATTCATGGAATCATGTCCATGATCTCTCACATTGTCTTTCCATGCTTCAAAATATCAATTTTAGTTACCCAACTTGAATCTTCCACAGGGTGATCCTTCCACTTTACCAAATATTCAGGATGCATTTTTCTTTTGGTTTTCCTTCCAACTCTATGTTCTAATATTTTATCCATGTGATGTTTTTCTACTATGGGCATCTGTTCTTCCCATTGAATCTCTTCCTTATCATATAATTCTCCTACTTCATCTCTGTTATAAGGATACACATCTGCAATGTTGAATATCAGTGATATTCCAACATTGTTTGGCAACTCTATCTCATAAGCATTTGCTACAAATTTCCTAAGGATCTTGCATGGTCCTATATTCTTCATATTCAACTTATTATATGTTCCTCTTAGAAACCTATCCTTCCTCAAATGAGCTAAAAATTCATCTCCCACTTCAAATTGAACTTCCCTTCTTTTCTGATAAACTCTGTCCTTATACTTTTGATTACTACCATGTATCTCCCTCCTAACTTGATCATGAAGTCTTTGCATTTCTGTAGAAAAATCTTTTGCTCCAATGCTTCTAAATTCATCTTGTTTAAACTCTCTCAATTCTGTAATCCCTCTTGGTTGTCTTCCATATACTATCTCAAATGTACTTTTTGCAGTGCTTCTATTAACTGAATTGTTAAATGAAAATTTTGTCGGTGCCAGAATCTGATCCCACTGACGACCTTGTTCAATGACTAAACTCCTTAACAAATTTCCCAGACTCCTATTCACCACCTCAGTCTATCCGTCTGCCTGAGGGTGATATGATGAACTAAAAGATAAATTAGTTCCCATCCTCTTCCATAGATTCCTCCAAAAGTGTCCTACAAATTTAGTGTCCCTGTCTGAGACTATACTTCTGGACAACCCATATAATCTCACAACTTATCTGAAAAACACATTGTATATGTGTGTAGCATCATTTGTCTTATAGCATGGTATGAAATGTTCCATTTTATAAAACCTATATACCACAAAAAATATGAAATCACTTCCCTTCTGAGTTCTAGGTAATCCCAATACAAAATTCATACTAATTGCGTCCCAAGGCCTTTCTGGAATAGGAAATGGTTGATACAAACCAGTGTTTTGTCTCTTTCCTTTTGCATGTTGATAAATCTTACATCGATCTACAAATTTATTCACATATTCCCTCATACTTGGCCAATAATACAAACTACTTAGTTGTGCAAATGTTTTTTCATGATCGAAATGTCCGGCTAGACCTCCACTATGTTTTTCTTTCAAAAAATTATCTCTCATTGAGAATCTTGGTATACACAATTGGCTTCCTTTAAATAACAATCCATCCTAGATCAAATATTATTCCCATGAGTTGTTATCCCTCAATAAAGGGTTTTCATATGCTTCATAAGCCTCCTTAAAATATGGATCTTCCTGATACATTTCCTTAAGGTGCTCAAACCCTAAGGTCTTCACTTGGAATTCATGTACAACCAAAATTATCCTTCTCAAAGCATTTGCAACTTTATTAGCACTTCCAGAAATATGTTTAATGAAAAAAGTAAAATTATGCATGAATTATACCCACTTAGCATGCCTCTGATTCAACTTCTCTTGCATAGTAATTAATTGTAAAGCTTGATTATCACTATATAAGAAAAACTCTTTTGGAATTAAATAATGTCTCCATTTCTTCAAAGATTGAATCACTGCATAAAACTCCTTGTCATATGTAGAATATTTCTCCTTGGCATCATTCAAATTTTCACTAAAATAAGCAACTGGCCTATTATCTTGACTCAAAATTGCTCCAATGGTTATTCCACTTGCATCACACCTCACGTGAAATGTTTTTCCAAAATCAGGTAAAACCAAAATTGGTTGTTTTGTTATCTTATTTTTCAACACCTTTAATATTTTCTTAGCCTCCTCTATCTAATTAAAAGATGTGTGTTTCTTCTTAACAATATCCATCATGGGTGCACATATACCACTAAAATTTCTGATAAACTTTCTATAAAAACTTGCTAACCCATGGAAACTTCTCACCTCAAATATGCTCCTTGGTGATGGACATTCTTGAATTGCTCTCACCTTTTCTGGATCCATCTTCAATTCATTTGAAGTGATCAAAAAACCCAAATATATGAGTTATGTCTTCATAAAAGAACTTTTCTTCAAGTTTATTAACAACTTTTCTTGCTGCAATCTCCTCATCACTAATGTCAAGTGCTTTAAATGTTCTTCCTCTGTTTTGCTTAAAACTAATATATCATCCAAATATACAATGACAAATTTACCTATGAAGTCTTTCAATGTTTCATTCATCAACCTCATAAATGTTCTTGGAGAATTTGTCAATCCAAATGGCATGACTAGCCATTCAAACAAACCTTCATTTTTCTTGAATGATGTCTTCCATTCATCTCCCTCTCTCATTCTTATATGATGATATCCACTCTTCAAGTCTATTTTTGAAAAATAGCTTGCTCCACTCAAACAATCCATCAAATCATCCATCCTGGGTAAAGGAAATCTATACCTTATGCTTATCTTTTTCATGGCTTTGGAATCTGTACACATTCTCCATCCCCCATCCTTCTTTGGACTCAATACGGTTGGCACTGCACATGGGATTAGACTTTCCCTAACTAAACCTTTATCCAACAACTCCTGAACTTGATTCTTAACTTCTTCATTCTCTTGAGGTATCAGCCTATGCGTTGCTTTATTTTGTAAACTGGCTCCTGGAATCAAGTCAATATGGTGGCTAATACTCCTAATAGGTGGTAATGAGTGAGGCAACTCATCCACTACTATGTCAGCAAAATTCTCTAACAATTCTTGGACTTCTTTAGGTAAATCATTCATAGAAGTATTGGTATGGATAACTCTTGGCTTCCTTACTAAAATAAATTTCATTTCTTGATCTTTCTTAATCTCCTTCAAGAGTTCCTTCTGTTGAAATAATGTAACTGCAAAGTGTATTCTAATTATTATTTGATATATTATTCATTGGCTCAATCCCCATTGTGGATTGATCATGTTGGATACTGTAAAGGACCAAATCCCCTTTTGTGGATTGGTGATAATGTAATTGTAATAAGAAGAAAGAGAAGTCGGCCCCATAATATATTAAAGAATCCCCGAAATATAATAAAAGTGGTTATAACCACCCAGAAGAATAAGTTGGCCCTACCAGTGAAAAGACACTTCCACACGTGCCAGACTTGTATAAATAAGGAGGCTAGGACCTCACTTAGACACACACTCACTTGTTCATTGAGAGACAAGTTTCAGAGCTCTAGTTGGAGAGAGAGAGAGAGAGAGAGAGAGAGAGAGAGAGAGAGATGCATCTTTGGGAGAGGACATTTTGTACTTGTTTGAGGTATATCTTGGCATTGTATTGGCTATCTATATTAAGGAAGTTTTACTGGGTTTTCTACCCCATGAGGGTTTCCCAAGATAAATGATGTGTCTCTTGTGATTGTGTATTTCTCAGTGATTCTATCTTATGCTATTGTTATCTATTGAAATGCAAAGAACTATAATAATGGCTTAAACATTAACATGGTATCAGAGCCAAGCTTAAGAGAGCATCTTTCACAAGAGAAAAGTGAAAAACGTCATTGTTGTCATACATGTAAATTAGGGATTTTTGTTGGTGAGGTATTTCAACCCTAAAACCATCTAGAAAAGTGTGCCCTCCCTCAAGGATCATTTTGGGACCTTCAGTGCACCTTTTCAGTGGCTATATCTCCCGAAAAGTGAAACCCTAGTTTCACAAAGTACCAGAAAACCAGAGTACCAGAAGTACCAGAGTACCAAAAGTACTAGAAAACCAAAAGCACCAGTCCATAAATCCACAAATCAAGTTTGAGGGGGTAAACATTGGATTTCCAGTCATCTGACTGTACCAGCTTACTCGCCTCAACTCAATGCATCTATCCCTTGGATCAGAATTTCAAATTTTGAAGTTTGAAAAATCAGGGTTTCCTCATAAAACCCTAAGTTGCAGTTGCGATTGTAGTCTCAAAACCAGTTGTAGCTGTAGCACCAGTTGAAAACACCCTTGAAGTTTTTAAGAGTTGGTAATGATTACCGCTACTACCAGATGGTGCCACTACCTACAAATGCCATCAGAGGTATGTACTCACATATGTTTAAATGGTTAAACTTTAAAGAGTATTTGCAGGAGAAGGGATCTCTTGCCATAGATCCATAAGGATCTCAAGATCCAACACATTTAGAGGAATGATGCAACCCAGGTGTGATTATTATGATATGCATCCATTTGTTATATTGATCAATGTTGCATGTTGTAGCTATAACCATCATTCTAACCTTTTATGATTCAAGGCATTAGATGGATTAAAAGTTGAGATCATAGAGCTTATCCTCTAACCAAACCTTCTGTCAAGATAACGTATTGTCTTAGTACAGAAGATAGGTTGAAGAAAGCACTCGTCATATTGAGTGTAGGAGACTCGGAAGAAAAGAAAGCACTCATTCCTGAGGACAAGGATCCAGGTTTGATTAATCAAGTTAATAAGATTCAAAGGTACACATGACAAGTTGATGACTATAGTTGAGATAGCAGTCTTTGTAAAGTATCATACTTGATAGCATGTGAGCATATAGAGGTAAATGCTTAATGTAATCATTTGTATGATACAACTAACACCTTCTCTAGGAATAATCTCATGTGTTAGTTCCAGGTTTCCATGTTTGATCACAACACTATGAGAGTGTTGAACTCATTTCATATTGTATTCCTTACCTTTAATCTTTGCTTCAGACAAATTACAAGTGATAGCTCTAAAGGAGCTACTATGATGATTGTTCGTGCTATTGCTTTATATTATCAAAAGGATATTATTATTGCTTGTTGTTTTGTTGACCTTGCTCCAGGTCATAGGTAATAACCTTTAGGAAGTATAGTGAAGGTTGCAAAAGGCAATGTGATAAAGGATAGACCATAAATGAAGCAATCATCATTGGAAAAGAAGAAGGTGGTTTGCATAAGCTAAAGGGTCACTCAGAAGCTGCCATGACCCACGCCATTGAGAATCTATGTGAACTCTGGCATAGAATATTAGCTCACATCAACTACAAGGCGCTACCATACATATGCAAAGAGGTCACAGGTTTACCAGAACTCAAGGTTGACCATGAAGGCGTATGCAATCGATTTTCACAAGGGAAGAACATCAAGAACCCTTTTCCAAAAAGAGACAGTAAAGCACAAGGAGTCCTAGAAATCATTCATTCAAATGTGTGTGGCCCAATGCCATCATCCTCCATTAGTGGGTATGTATATTATGTATCATTAATTGGTGATTATTCTCGTAAGACCTGGTTGTATCTCTTGAAATCTAAATATGAAGTGTTCGACAAATTCAATAAATTCAAAGCCTTGATAGAGAATATTTTTGAAAGAAAGATCAAGATACTCAGGTTATATAATGGAGGAGAATACACCTCAAAAGAGTTTGTGAACTTATACAAATATGTTGGGATCAAGAGGGAGCTTACTACTCCCTATAATCCTTAACAAAATGGTGTGGTTGAAAGGAAGAACAGAACGATAATGGAAGTCATGAAGACCATGATCCACGATCAAGATCTCCTATGTTCTTATGGGAAGAAGCAACAATGACAACCATATATGTGCAAAACCGATTGTCCCATAGTGCACTTGGGTTCAAGACCCCAGAAGAGATGTTCACTGGAAAGAAGCTAGATGTAATCCATCTCAAAATATTTGGCTGCCCAGTATTTATACATATACCAAAAGAGAAAAGAAACAAGTTGGAACCCTCAGGAAAGAAGGGAATATTTGTGGGATACTGTGAGGTCTCCAAGGCTTTCAGGATCTATATACCAGGTCATCGTCAAATTGAGATCAGCAGGGATGTGACGTTTGATGAATATGCAACGCTCAAGAAATCGAGAAAATGCCATCTTGAAGAGGTATATGAAGAGGAACCCATAATCCCCAGAGTTTCAAAATCAATGAGGGAGGTTCCCAGAGCTGTTGAAATAGTGAGGGAAGTTGTAACTTCCCCTGATGAGGAAATTCTAGAAGATCATGATGTAGCAGAGTTTCAAGAACCTCCTCAGATGACGATCCTCCATAAAATAAAGCCAGCTTGGGCTAGAGATCTTATTCAAGATGGAGAGAAGTATGGTTTTCCCAAAGGAAACACGAGACATGTGAAGAGACCTAAGACATTCTCCAGTTATATGGCTTTGATGTGTGATCTCCTAGAAAAGTAGGCTACATGCTTTGAAGAATCCATTCAGAAGAAAGAATGGGAAGATGCCATGACAGAAGAATACCAATCCATAATACAAAATGATGTATGGGAAATAGTTCCTAGACCAAATAGCAAGGATGTGGTATCATCCAGATGGCTCTTCAAAATAAAACATGCTACAGATGGAAGTATTGAGAAGTATAAATAAAGATTTGTAGCTCGTGGCTTTTCTAAAAAAGAAGGCATTGACTATGAAGAGACATTTTCTCTTGTAGCCAGATACACTTCGATCAGAACAATCATAGCCCTTGAAGCTAAGATGAAGTGGAAGTTACACCAGATGGACGTAAAGATAGCTTTCCTAAATGGTGTTATCGAAGAGGAAGTGTATATAGAGCAACCTCGAGGATTTGAAGTTGAAGATAGGAAGTCTCATGTTTGCAAGTTGAAGAAAGCCTTGTACGGATTGAAGCAAGCTCCTAGAGCTTGGTATGGCTGGATAGATAGCTTTCTGACAAGATTGGGCTTTACCAAGAGTAAAGAAGATTCTAACCTCTACTTCAAGGTTATGAATGATGAGCCAGTAATACTATTACTATATGACTTATTCTTAACTGGAGAAGAAAATCTCATCACTGAATGTAAGAAGAGACTCACTTAAAAATTTGAGATGAAAGACCTTGGCCTAATGAAATATTTCTTAGGTCTTGAGGTATGGCAGAGTCCAGAGAGGATCTTCCTTAACCAAGGGAAGTATAAAGTTGAAAATCATGAAGAGATTCGACATGTTAGAGTGAAGTCCCATGAATACACCCATGGAAACGAAGTTGAAACTGTTGGTCGATACTTCGTCAGAATTTATTGATGCCATGCTATATAGACAGATTATTGGATCGTTGATGTACCTAATGAACACCAGACCGGATATTTGTTTTGTTGTGAACACCTTGAGTCAGTTTCTAGTAGAACCCAAACATTTTCACCTTGTGGATGCAAAACATGTGATGAGGTACCTTAAGGGTACATTAGATTGTGGTCTCAGTTATGATGGAGATCATGACTTCACATTGAATGAGTACACTGATTCAGATTGGGCAGGAAGTGTTTCTGATAGGAAAAGAACTTCAGGATGTTGTTTTAGTTTGGGGTCAACCATGATCTCGTGGCAGAGTAGGAAGCAATCCAACATTGCTCTCAGCACAATAGAATCAGAATACATTGTTGCATGTTCTGCCAGCTGCGAAGCTATATGGCTTCGAAAGTTGTTGACCGACCTATTTGACCTAGAGATGGAAGCAACCACGATCCTATGTGACAACCAAAGCTGCATAGAGAATCATGTATTCCACGATAGGTCGAAGCACATAGAGATTCATCCATGACATGGTGCAGAGAGGAGCCTTAAAGCTCCAGTACATTAGCATGGATGAATAGGTTGTTGATGTGTTTACCAAGCCTCTATCTCATGTAAACTTTGAGAACTTTCAAGATAATATTGGTATAGTCCGAGAGGACCTTCCTCGAAAGGGGGAGTAGTTGTTATGATGAGACATCTATTTCTTCCAATTTCATTTTTGTGACGTAAAGAAGAATATGTGGTGATACTAGTATTGTGCTTCCGGCTTGACAACTGTGACGTAAAGACAGTCTAGTATCTTGCTTCCAACCTGATGGTTGTGATGTAAATCAAGACGATGAGATGAGACTAGTATTGTGCTTCCATCTTGAGAAGTTGTGATGTAAATCCAGTCTAGTATCTTTCTTCCACCCTGATGGTTGTGACGTAAAGCAAGATGATGAAATGAGACTAGTACTGTGCTTCCAGCTTGAGAAGCTGTGACGTAAAGTCAATCTAGTATCTTGCTTCCATCTTGAGTGCTATGATGTAAAGCAAGACGTTGAGATGAGACTAGTACTGTGCTTCCATCTTGAGAATTTGTGACGTAAATCCAATCTAGTATCTTGCTTCCAACCTGATGGTTCTGACGTAAAGCAAGACAATGAGTTGAGACTAGTACCGTGCTTCCAGCTTGAGAAGTTGTGACATAAATCCAGTCTAGTATCTTGCTTCCAGCTTGAGTACTATGACGTAAAGCAAGACGTTGAGATGAGACTAGTATTGTGATTCCATCTTGAGAAGCTGTAACATAAAGCCAGTATAGTATCTTTCTTCCATCTTGATTGTTGTGACGTAAAGGAAGACGAGTACTGAGCTTCCAGCTTAACAGTTGTGATGTAAATCCAGTACTGTATTATGATGAGCCAGCCTCGTGCTATGATGATGATGATTTATTAATTTTATACTAATTCATATTGATGCAGATGATGATTGCATTCCTTTGAGAATGACGATGTTGTCGATGAAGAAAACTTCCGATGATTTATAGATACGCCAGTCAGTGTTCAAATATGATATTGATGATGTTGTCCTCCTGATGTTGTTGATGATAAAGGCCTCTCTCTCATCTAATGTTGTTGAAGAATACCCTTCTTGTTAAGGGGGAGTGTTGAAATAATGTAACTGCAAAGTGTATTCTAATTATTATTTGATATATTATTCATTGGATCAATCCCCATTGTAGATTGATCATGTCGACCACTATAAAGGACCAAATCCCCTTTTGTGGATTGGGCATAATGTAATTGTAATAATTAGAAAGATAAGTTGGCCCCAGAATATATTAAAGAAGCCCCGAAATATAATAAAAGTGGTTATAACCACCCAGAAGAAGAAGTTGGGCCTGCCAGTGAAAAGACACTTCCACACATGCCAGACTTGTATAAATCAGGATGCTAGTGCCTCACTTAGACAGACACTCACTTTTTCATTGAGAGACAAGTTTTGGAGTTGCAGTTGGAGAAGAGAGAGAGAAAGAGGGACATATTTGGGAGAGGACATTCTGTACTTGTTTGAGTTATCTCTTGGCATTGTATTGGCTATCTATATTAAGGAAGTTTCGTTGGGTTTTCTCCCCCATGAGGGTTTCCTAAGATAAATGATGTGTCTCTTGTGATTGTGTATTTCTCAGTGATTCTATCTTATGCTATTGTTATCTATTGAAATGTAAAGAACTATAATAATGGCTTAAACATTAACACATTCCCACTCATGATATGTATTTTTGTGTTGGCTTCTTCCCTTTCTTTCTTCTCTTCTATTGGAAGTAACATGTGAGTTCTACCATTTTTCTCTAGAGTGTAAGTATTTTTTCTCCCATCATGAATGACATTCCTATCAAACTGCCATGGTATTCCCAACAAAATATGACAAGCATCCATGGGAATTACATCACACATAATCTCATCTTTATAGCCTCCTATTTTAAATTCAACTTTGCATTGTTGACTTACCATTACTTGATGTCCTTTTTACCACCAAGATACTTTATATGGACTTGGGTGTGCAGTTGTCTCCAGCTATAGCTTCTCCACCATTTCTGTAGATACTAAATTATAAAATCTCCCACTGTCTATAATCATTTTTCAAACTTTGTCCTTTGTTTTACAAGTAGTCCTGAACAACCTCGTTCGCTGAGCTGATCCTTCTATTTCCTTCTCTGGATTTAGAAGAAATTTCCTGATCGTAAGGTTTATTCCTCCTTTTGTTGCTTCTACTTACACATTCTTCTGGGATTCATAAATGTGTGATACTCCTCCTCCTTCTTTCTTCCTCTCAGGTCATTCCCAAGACATGTGTCTTATCTTTTCACATGCATAACATTTAACTCCACCTCCTCTACCTCTTCCTCTTCCTCGAGGAAAATATTTTCTCCCACGAAATGATCTTCTTTAGGAACTTCCTCCTCTTTAAAAGTGACCATATGATTTCTCACTCTCTTCCTTGGGTTTCGGTGCCTTATCATAGATAATTCTCTTACCTCTATTTGAGCCTCTGCTTCTGTTTCTATGACTCTGGTTTCTGGCCAACTTTTCTTCTGCCTTTAGTGCAATCTGATAAGCATCTTCCACTGTCCTCACAGTCATCCTGGATTTCATATATCAAGCCATTTATATACCTGGAAAAATTTTCATCATCTTTCTCTCTTTGTCCAGTCCTAATATTCAGCCTATAGAATTCTTCTGTATACTCTTTCACTGTCATACCCCTTCGTCTCAGGTTCTGCAACTTTCTGAACAGATTTATCTGGTAATCCTTAGGTAGGAATTTAGCCTTCAGTTTGGCTACCATTCTATCCTGATTCTTTATCTTTTGTTTTCCTTTGCTCCTTATCTTTTCCTGCAGTTCATCCCACCATAGTGTTGCATGTCCCTTTAATCTGGTGACAGCATGTCTCACCTTCCTTCCTTCATCAACATCTTCATAGTCGAAATATTTTTCCATGGACCTTATCTAGTCCAATAGCTCTTCGGAATCCAAATTACCTTCATACATTGCGACGTCCATCTTTTCTCTAGCTCCCAACTTCACAAAAACTTTCAATAAGCGTTCTTTAGCCGCATCGTCCCCTGTAGCTTCTTCAACTTCTACATCTTCTCTTTCTGCATCACTGACATCTTCAAAAACAAGTGTTCTTATTTGGATTTCTTTCATCGCTTCCAACCTTGCGTGAAGCTCTCTCATTTCTCTTCCCACAACACAGTTTGCCTTAGGTGGATCTACACAAATCATTGACGACATTATTTCAACTATTTCTAATACACATAATACAACTTCAAACTTTTTCAGGCTTTGATACCATTTGGTGAAAACCCCCCTTTCTCCTTGGGGTTGTGCAACCTCCCAGTCAAGGATATTCAATTCTTAGAGCTGCATTAGCTCTTTGAAACCTTAATGGTATCGTTTGTAAATAAACACAAGCCTTTTTGTCTCTCGATGCAAGTTCTGTAACACTTGCGATCTCTTCTTCTCACTATTGAACGATCACTAATCAAGCGTTAACTCCTCCTCTGTTAACTCCTTCCCGCATGTGACCTCGAGCTATGTCCACACACGATTTCGGGCATGGTCGAAAGTGGTTTGGGATCAACCCACTTTTCTCCCCTCAATTCACTACCAATCACTATGCTTTGTTTTTTCAATACCGTGGTTTCAATTGCGGCCCGCTATCAAATTTTTAACATCCAAATACTTTCTGTCCCCACAATCCTGCATGATTTTCGATCTCAATATATCGACGGTGCTTATGAACCTGACGATTCAGATCTGTCCTTTCCCAATATACGGATCTAAACTAACCTTTCTAAATCAATGGTTGTGATTTATTTCGTGATTCAAGCTTGAGGAGTTTCAAATCTCAACTCTTGCTTTCTCCACAATGGATATCTCCCGAAATAAAAGATCTGTTGACATTTTTCCTCCTCAAATCGATGGTTATAATTTACTTCAGACCTTCGGGGTTTGAAGATTCCAAATCTCAACTTTCCAGAGTATTATTATCCAAATTTCATGATTTGTGGCCACGCGACCCTCTGGATCTGACGGTCCAAATTTACTTCGGGTCTTCTTGGATAGATATTAACGCTTTATTTTTTTCAACTTCCACAAATTCTTCTTCTGAAGGATTTCTTCGACACTTAGTCGATTTCTGGCCCTGTGCACTCCTTGCAACTGACCTCTGCACTTTCTTATGAGAAAAACCCGAGTTATTTCTCCAAGTCAAAGACTTGGCATATGCACTCCTTGCGCTTAATATGCACATTCTGCATACGAAAGTTCCACGCTCTCTCTTATGAACTTCGAGTCGAAAAAGACTCCCTCACATGCACTCCTTGCGTTCAGTATGCACTCCTTGCATAACTTACATAAGAGAAAACACTTGAAACTTATTCAATTCTTCATAAATTCATTCCTTCACCATGAACATCATACATCCACAAAACACATAACAACAGTAAAACTGTAAAAAAGTATCAACACTATACAATTGGATAAATTTTCTCTGTTCTATTCATTTCATAAATAAATACATGATTACAAATTTTGTCTCTTACAAAACTACAATGAAAACTTGTCTAAGGACCCAGAGCTTCCTCTCTCTTCTTCCTCCTATTTAAATTCTATCACACTCTACTCAAGCGGTTACCTACTTAGCTTAATTAATGCAACCTAATGACTAATACAGGATAATATCCTACACCTGTAATATATTACAGTCATGTAAGGATTTACAATGACCCGTCAATTCAAAACGGTGGCCCGACTTTACATACATCTAATTAATTAACGAGAGATTAAAAAAATATCCACACCGCTACCAAGTTGGTTAAGAGTCGGTTTGGCTCTTTCAATGTGTTGATGTATCGACTTTGCTTCCACGTCTACTTTGCTTTGATTTGATAGTGATGCTCATGCATCAAATATGTATCCCCCATGGTAAAGAAATATCCATACATATGAAGTCCATATAAACCATTAGAATTTTCAACATTTTCATTTAAATCCAAATTAGAATGTGGGGACATATTAAAGCGTGATTTAGATTCTTCATTCAATGGTTCATTTGTTTCGTTAGCAATAGAAACTAAACAGGAAATCAAATCATTGTTAGAGGGCCTATCATCCAAAGGAAATCTACAACAAAGATGAGTAAATCCGATAACAAAATATTCAAGGGATTCATCTTCATTCTTCTTAAGTTTTAAAATTTCTTAACACAAATTATTATAATCATAATTCTCAAAAGCATGCAAAAATTTATGTATAAATTGTTCCCATGTGTGAATAGAGGTGGCCAACAAAGTCTCACACTAGCTCTTGACCCAACCTACAAAAGTGAGAGTGAACAACCTGCAAATGAAATTTCCATCAGTAATATTATGAGAAAGACAAAATGTCCAAAATTGTAAAGCATGTTCAGATCCAGAGATTTCACTTTCTCCATCAAATCAAAGTTGCGACAAGAAATGTAAAATATTTCTAGGAGGTTTGGGAGGTACAGTACCAGAAAAACACCTCCATAAAGGGATATGGGATGGAGGCATTAGTAAATTAAACCATTTATGTTGACAATATTGAATGGTCTATGAAGTAGATAAGGGAAAACGCCCGATAGCAGGTCCCAATCAGACCTACTCTCATTTGGTATGGTGTTTCCCGTGAGTAGATGGGCCTTGATGCTGCTTAGAATTAAAAGAAAAAAATGCCAAAGACAACGGACTTCCCCCCAAAGAGTTCTAATTAATTCTAAGACTAATCTAACTAAAATATAATTAATCTAATCTAACTACTTCTAATCTATCCCAGGAGAAAAACTAATAGAATGAGTACAACGAAAGATAAAACCATCAAAACCAAAAATAACTCATGTATTCTAATGATATATGAAAACAATAATTCTACAGATATATAGACAAATAGTTGAACAATACATCTATAATATCATTTATTTACCCACAAGGAAACATGTGACAGCATAAGAAAACATACCAAAGTGCAGAAATAATCCATACAAAAAAAATATTTACTCAACTAGAAGATAAATGAATAAAGAATAGTCTCTACAACATCCATCAAAGACGGGTGACGAATAGAGGGGATCTCTACAAGATTAGGGTTTACATGCACCAACAACCCTCCTACCTTGACCATGTCTAAACTCCTCTACACACCTCTGATCACCTCTGCACCCTGGTACTGATCACCATAGAAGAATGGGGACATAAGGGGGGGGGTGAAAGCCCCTCTTACCACAACATTGTCGCTAATATTTCAGAGAACTCATGGGTGCGCAGACCATCCTTTGAGCCACCATTTCACCTACGAGACCAATATTTGCATGAAGAGATGGATATTAGCAAAGACTTGAACATGGATGTTGAGTCCTCGCATCCAAAAGTAGCTCGAGCCTTGATACCTAGAAAATGTATCCCCCAAGCCCCGGTTGTGCCCAGATATGTCATCAAAACCACCAGGATAGGGGAACACATGCATTTCATGAGAGACCATGCCCTCATAGGAAAACTCCTAGGTCTTTGGCCCTCAGAAAAGGACCTAACTTGCTGGATCAAGGCGTGGTGGAACCCCAAGGGAGACTATGAGCTCCAGCTGAGCTCAAATGGTTTCTTTACAGTAATATTCTATGAATTGGGAGACAAGGACGTGATCTTTGAAGGGGGGGCACATTTCTACAATTCGTCTGGCCTCTACCTCCACTTTTGAACAGACCGTTTCTGCCTATAATAGGAAAAATTTGCATACGCACCAGTATGGATTCACCTCTTTTCCCTACCTCAAGAGTTCTAGTTAGAAGAAATTTTACTGGGCATAGGAAACACCCTGGGTAAATATGTCAAATCTTCTGAATCTACCAAATAGATAAAATACACCTCTTATCCAAGGATCTGTGTCTACATGAACATCTCCAAATCTATGTTAGGTACAGTTACCTTAGAATACCAAGATGAGGAATGGTTCCAAACCATAGACTATGAACACAATCCTTTAAGATGTCGAAAATGCCATGAACATGGACACCTTTTCAGAGATTTCCCTATCAACACCCCCCCCCCAAATGGAAGTTGAAGATAAAACAAAGGAAGGATTCACCCAGGTGAAAAATCGAAGGATACAAGCGCAGAAGAAGCCCACTACCAACAATGAAAAAAAGAACCCAAATAATAATGCTTTTGAAGCCCTCAACCGCCTCCCAGAGGCAAAAGAAGTGGAAAAACCCCACAAGGTCGCATAAACAGATCCCAACAAGCACAAGGAAGACCAACCGTCACAAGAGTATCAAACCCCAACAAACCAAGAAAATCCACAGACTCACCCAGTCTCAGGGAAGGAACCAGAAAGAGAGGAAGACACAGTCATAGAAATGGATGAGCAGGACCTAACAAAAATCGACCTAGATAGGTTAGAAGAAGCACTCAACAAGAAGGATCTTCAAACCTTACCAGAGGACCAACTCAAGAAATTTCACAAAGTATTTATGGACTCATCATCTGGGGCTACATCAAGGTTATGGATCCACAAAGACCCAAACCAAGATCTGAGAAAACACCTAAAAGAAAACAAGTGACGAGGCAGAAAATTGTCTCATCAGCTAATAAAGGAAGCGTGAAACTATATGATCAACTCAGGACAGATTCACAAGCTCTCAGAGAGCTGCTTTTCCCACCCACCCAATTGTTAACTATGAATATTGTTGTGCTACTTATATGATTAGTATAATGCACTCATTAATTATCAATCTGGGATTCGTAATCAACAAAGTTACAAGACACCAGTAAGAAAGGTAATTCTAATGTCATGAGCATAGAACTATTCTAAATTATGCATGCTAGAAACAAAGCAAGCTAGCAAACCGAAACACACTTTGGTTGTCTTTCACAGAGAGGCTATCTACTCCATTATGGCACATGGAAGTATGAGATGGAGTTGTTTTGACAGATCAACTCTGCTATCTGACCTAGAAAGTGAACTATGCAATCACACTTCTGAAAGGGAAATCACACATCAATCATCAAGACATAGCATGGGTAGTTCAATAGTCAATATACTGAGTATGTTGTGGTTCACAATGTGT
>JZKD02S2104622.1:0-13007 GCA_000966675.3 Picea glauca
CTAGAATAGAAGTAGCCACCTGCATATTCTTCCCCCCAACACTGGCTTGTTGACTAGGTACTTCAGCACAGAGTGATCAGTGAACATCTTAAAATGTCTTCCCAACAAGTAGTGTTGAAACTTCTGCAGCGTGTACACCATGGCTAAACCCTCTCTTTCGGTGGTAGTGTAATTTATCTTAGCTGTAGAGAGATTCCTTATAGAAAAAACTAATAGATGGTCAATATCTCCTACTCCTGGTTGTCCTAACACTACTCCTAATGAAATAGATGAAGCATCGACATGCACATGGAATTCCTTACTCCAATCTGGGAAAACCAGAGTGGGCACAATGACCATTTTATGTTTCAGTGTGTCGAAGATCTACTGAAATTCCTATGACCATTGGAACTGACAATATTTATTTAAAATCCTTTCCATGGGTGTTTGTTATCTGTGCATAGCCCTTGATGAATTTTTTGTAGTATCCAGTATGTCCCAATGCAATGTGCAGCTATCTAACCGAAGTGGGAGGAGGTAGATCAACAATGGTGGCAATCTTGGAAGGATCTACCAGCAACCCCTGCTTACACACAATATGGCCTAGGAGCACTCCAAAGGATGAAAAGAAGATACACTTCTTTAGGTTCAAAGAAATCTAACATTGCCTGCACTTTTCTAGCATTAGTCTTAAACATTCAATATGATTTTGCAATAAGATAAAAACAATCTAATCATCAAAATATGCTTCCAAATATTTATGTAAAAATTCCTTGAATGCTTCGACCACCACCCTAGAAAATATGGTTGGTGCATTTTTTAGTCCGAAAGGCAACACTGTGTACTAGAAAGAACCCCATTCTTTTGCAAATGTGGTCTTACGACAATCTTCCTTAGCAATCTTGATCTGATGATAACCTGAAAATCCATCTATGAAGGAGTAAACTTCTTGTCCTCCCACATTATCTAACACTTCATCAGTAAACGGTGTATGGAATGGATCATGTAAGCATGCATCATTCAGCTTCCTTAAATCTACACAGATTTTGATCTCTCTCGACTTCTTATCCTAGACCACCATAGGGATAATCCATTTTGATTCTTCAATAGGTTCTATGATTCCTGCTTCCTGCATTATGTCTAATTCAATATTGACTTTTTGCTTATATTTTGGATTCAGTCTATAGGGTCTCTGCTTGACAGGCCTTGCATCTCATTTCAAGGGGATATTCATTTCTCCCATGGGCCCTTTAATGCCCTTCATGTTTGTGAACTTGGTTGGAAACAAGTCATGATATTCATGCAGTAATTTTGTGATCTTATCAATAGTGGCATCATCCCAATAATATTCAACGTTTGTGAGCTTAGGTGCTTTCTCTGTTTCAATATTAACTTTCTTGATTTTGATTGGTTGTCCAATGAAGGGTAGTTCAAATATTGGTCCTTCTATGTTTATCTGTCCTTCAGTTTCTATGATGTTCACACTCCTAGGATCATCGTCTTCATCATCATTGATATTGTAACAGCCTTGCAGTTTCTGAAGAGGTGCAATCCATTCATCTTCTTCTTGCTCCAAAGGGAGGTTAGGTGCATCCTCAAAGACTTTATGTCTTACAAATTGTAAAGCCTGATCTACTATGAGGTATAGGACTTTCAAATACAAATGTAGCTACAAATTTCTAAGTCATACCAATTTATGGGCGTTGTGTCCAAAGTGTTAATTAATTTATACACCCATTGCTCTTGAGGAATGTTGCTCCAGGCCTCTTCACAACTTCCCGCGTGGTTCTTTGGACAGCTTTGACTTGTGTATCTAACTACACACCCTTCGACTTGTTCTTAAAAGCGCGTTGTCATCAAAGTGTGACATTACATCCACTCTGTGATGTTACTCTTGTGTGTTCCCCACCATCTTGTTGGCATTGATTTCAAGGCTTCATCCAGTGTCAACATTCATTGTTCTACTAGTACAATTTATTCAAATTCGGACAAGAATGTTTCTAAATGATTTAAACCATCAAATGTGGGAAGAATTCTTACTTTTGTGCCAATCCAGCGAACTTCCTTGGTCATTCTGGCATACCTCCACGTAGAAACTTCATACATTTTGTTCTTCTAGTTCTCTAGTGCTTCTTCTGAATTTGAGAGCATGCACTGTCACTTCGCCAGCTTAAGTTCCCATCTACTATAGGATTAATGTAATCATGTTGTCTTGCTGTCAATTTATATATATTCTCTAGCTCGTATGCCCAATATTCTTCTCTGATGGGTTCTGTGTATCTGCGACCTTCATTAGGATCAAGAGGTGCAATGACCCTAAGGCCATCACCTTCAAATGTCATTCTTCTTTTATTTAAGTAAAAAATAGTGGAATTTCTTAAAGCCCAATCAATTCCCAACAACGCAGGATAAGGACAGTTATCATCAACTATATCAATCACCTCGAAGTCCGCAAACGTACTCACCCCATTGATGTCCACAAGGACATGCTCTAGTCTTCCAAAGGGGATTGTTGCCTACTAATTAGCCATCTTAAGTCTGATAGGAGATTAAATCAACTTAGTTTTTTCCATCCGTGCCCAGGTATGCTTCATCATAACATTGACTTCTGACCCTAAGTCGAGGACCACATAATCGATGTCATAATCTCCATTCTGAGCATTAAGGTGTAGTTCCTTGTTTGTCCTTATCTTTTTGGATACTTGATTTATTGCTCTATTCAGAAGGGGATCTACCCTCCCTATCTCATATTGTCTGATCAAGTATTGTAATTATTTCACATTTTTTCATCCTTAATCAAATTAATGAAAGTACATAAGAATTCCATAAGCTTTCTTGCCTCTTTTCCTTCTCTGGGCGAGGCAAACTGATCAAATGCCAGAGGCATTCCACATTCTCTCATTTATGGTTGTGCCTTTGATGAAGAAGCTTGGTCTCTTCCAAATTATCTTATTGCCTCTTCAAACATTTGCTTTTCTTTCCTTGGATCAAACACTTGTGTCTTCTCTTCAACTCTTCTGACCCTTGATTATTTTGTATTATTCCCTGGAGTCACTCTATCTTCTCCTGTAATAGTGCCTCATCTAGTGATAAAATCGACTCTGGGATCCTCTCTGTGAGGTTCTGCTAAAATTAGTTGTACTTGTTGGTTTCCTCCTCGTCTCTCCTGAAGTTTGTCTAACAGCACTGGGCAATCTTCAATAATATTTTCAAATGAATTGCAATAAGTGCAAGTGGTACAATGGTTCTGACAGTCCCTTTCCAAGTGACCTGGTTGTGTGCATTTATAACCAATGATATGACCTCGACCTCGACCCATTCCTTCTCCTCCTCCTCTTCCTATGAATCCACCGTGAGGGTTGAATTTTCCTCTTCCTGGGGAATTGAACTACGTAGTATTTCCCTCCTGTTGCATCTCTCCTTGAATTATATATGTATCTCTTGACCTTTCATGCATGAGGTCATAAGCCCTACAGTCCTTCTCATCATGCCCCATGGATTTACAGAATGTGGAGTAATGATTGGTAGGTGTCTGGACATATTTTTGCATGTAATAACATTCACCATGGTGATGTCTATTTCTACATACCTCACACCAGGGTAGAGTAACCTGCTTCAAAGGGCTCGGAGCTCTAGAGGCCAAGTACTCATTGAATAGGGGATAGTCATCCTTGTCATGGCCCTATGACTTGCATCTGATACACCAGATGTCTTCTCTTTTATGTTTTCCCTTGTCTTTCTTCATATCTTCGACCTTCAGAGATAAGCTAGTCAACTGACTCAAAATTTGACTCATACCTGAGTTGGATTCTCCCATAGGGGTTGATTCTAGTTTCATGGTGATCTCCAACGCCTCATCCTGTGAAGCAACCTTCTGTTGAATCAGAGTAACTCTAATGTGTGGTAGGAGGGCAACAATGAACCATTCCTTGTTTTTCTCATCTGGGATATGAAAACTCAAATGGCCTTTCAAGGTCTTAAACCTCTGATCAAACTCCCAAACAGGTTCAACTACTCTCTACTTGATTTCTTTCAGTTTTGTAATGCACTGTGACTCCGACTTGGGTTTCTTGAACTCTGCACTCAATGAAATATTGATATCATTTTGTGGTTTAGCCTGTGCAACTCCTTTAAAAAACTTCATGTACCAGCTCAGTGTGCGGTCTCTCAAGGTAGTACTAAACTGAGCTCTCTTAACAACTTTGTCACTAACTTTCTTGATGCTCCATACAACTTCGCATGAAAACTAGTGCTAATTAGGATCTTCAGATCCATCTCCTCTAATGATCTAGATGGATATTGGTGGCCACCCACCTTTTCCAACTAGCTCAAAACAGTTTTCTGACAATTTTGGTAATTTACTATTTTTAGCAGTTTTCACTTTCGGAGCCATTTTGAGGCCCTAAACGATGTTTTTTGGGAAAACAGGTTTGCAATATGGAAGTTCCTTCCATATTTCCCCTAAAATGAATCTCCTCAATGATACCTTTCCAAAGGGATATAATCTGCCTAAAACAGAGATCGTATGCAAAAGTTATGACCCTGGGAAGTTGATGTACTAACTTATCCAAACGGGGCCCACATGACTTTTGGTGCTTCATCTCCTAGGGTTAGGTTTTTGGATGTCTAGGGTTTTGGGCATTCCTGTTTATTGTAAAAATGCCTTCAAAGCCTCATTGTAATGACCTTCTTGCGAATGAGCATAGCCATCACATATCTTCTCATAGATAAGCCGCCACCATTCCAGCAAGCTTGTTTCCGCTGCATTTTACAGTTTCAGCTTATTTCCTTATTGAATAGAAAACCAGTTTTATTGTATATCTGTTATTTTGTGTTAAGCACCTGTTAATAATTTGTATTCATTTTGTTCTTCTCATAAAATCTGGATCAGTGGTATCAGAGCGGTTTGCTCCTTGTCGTCTTAATGCATGTCCCCAACGAGTAAGGAGTACAAAGAGTTGGGTCTCAAGCTTGTTTCTCTTGAGGAAAAAATCTCTCGCACGCCCAAGTGACCTCTCATGGAAGGAGAAAAGAAATATGAAGGGATAGGAGATCCTTTCAAACTGTTTATTGAGGAATCCCTCATGCAACAAAGGAATGAGATGATGGATAATTTTGCACAAATCCTTCGGTGACTACCAACAGGCGACGCATCTTCTTCGAGCGGAGGTGCCGCCCCCTTCAAGGTACAAATAAACTTCGATATTCCTATATTTGAAGGTCATATAGATGCAGATGTTGTAGACAAGTGTTTGAATCTACTAGAATGGTATTTTTTTGTCCATAACTTTTCGAATAGAGAAAAGATTACTTTTGCACTCCTCAAATTCATTCCCTGTGTCAAATATTGGTGGGAAACCTTCTGTGAGCAAAAGATAATAGAGGAACCCTCATTATTTACAGTGATGGCCACCTGGGAATCCTTCAGGGATGTTGTTAAGGAACAATATTGCCTTGTCGAAAGTTATGATGACTTGTATACCAAATGGACCACATTGCAGCAAGAAAGAGACCAAGTAGTGCCATATTTCACAAATATCTTCCATACCTTGCGCACCAAGTTGGGTATCAAAGAATCAGAGAGAAATTTGGTGCTCAAGTATTGCGGTGCTCTACATAGATACATCCAAACTGAAATGAAATTTTTGGACATCTCATCCTTGGGCGCGGCCTATCGATATGTTGTCAAAATCGAGCAGAAGCTCAAACAAAAGATGCATCAATTTGGGCCTGGGAAAACCTCACAACAAAATTCACGAAAGGGCGGCCCCAACCCAAAGAACAAAGGACAGTATCAGGAAAACCAGTCCAATCCGCAAGTAAAGAAGGACACCAAAAATAAAAAGAAATATATCAGGAAGTGGTGTGACTTCCATAAGAGCCCTTGGAATAACACTGCTAACTGCCACTCAAAGTAGTCGATGGTGGCCGAAGTGAAAGCCTCTGAATCAAATGTAGGTTCTGAATCTGAGCAAGAACCAGAAAGGGGAAGACGGATCATTGATGTGGAACCCAATGCCACCATTTCTACCACCAAGCTTCAGCCTGGTGAACCAAACGAGCCAGAAGAAGGAGAGTGTCACTTCCATTCACAGATGTGGGTAAAAGGCACCCCATTGCACTTCATCATTGATAGTGGTATCCAAAAGAACATCATCTCAGAAGAGGTCGTCAAGCATCTAGCCCTGTCGATAACACCGTACCCACAACCCTACACCATTAGATGGCTCCTCCAAGGAAGCGATCTCCGCGTCAACCAAAAGTGTCAACTGTCGTACAACATCAAGCCCTTCAAAGATGAGGTATTGTGTGATGTTGATCCTCTAGAAGTTTGTGATATTATTTTGGGCCAACCTTATTTATGGAAACTTCATGCTATATATGAGTCTAGGCCTCATAGTGTTATTATTACTTTGAATAGGAAATTGTACATAATACCTGAGGCAGTCCCACCTAGTGTTATTTCCTTGATATTTACTAAGAAATGCAGGAAGGTCATCTCTCAGATGGGGAAGTTTTTCTTCTTCATGATTCACTCTCATAATAAGAGAAAGATCATAGCCACATCCAGGGTCTCTGTGACTAACCTCTCCACACAACAAAAGCAAGTTGATAAGGTCGTGGAAGAATACTTGGATATCTTCTCCTCACCTACCAGGGTACCTCTGCACTATCATGTCAAGCACCCCATCGATCTAACCCCCGACGCACCGTTTCCCAATGGGACAATGTATCACCACTCTCTGATAGAGAATGAGGACATCAAGCGACAGATCCAAGAACTTCTCCGCAAGGGGAACATACTTCCCAGCTCATCACCTTGCAGGAGCCCAATCATGCTAGTACAGAAGAAATATGTAACCTGGTGACTTTGCATTGATTACCAGGCTCTGAATAAAATCATAGTCAGAAACTGGTACCCGATTCCCCAAATCGATGACCTACTTGATCAATACACGAGGGCCAAATACTTTAATAAGATTGATCTGAAGTCTGGCTACTACCAGGTCCCGATAGAACAGATAGATGTATGGAAGACAACCTTCAAGTCAAAGGAAGGCCTTTTTGAATGGTTGGTCATGCCCTTTGATTTGACAAATGCTCCAACCACTTTCATGAAGATGATGGATGATATCATGTGACCATTCACAAATAATTTTGTAGTGGTGTATCTGGATGACATTCTCATTTACAGCAAGACTTGGGCCAAACACTTGCAGTATATTCAGCAGGTTCTTCACACCCTATGGCATCACAATCTATACGCCAACTTGGAAAAATGATCCTTCGGCATGGAAAGGGTCCATTAAATAGGCTACATTGTTGATCATCATGGCATACATGTGGATCCATCCAAGATCCAAGTCATTCATGACTGGCCAGCCCAAACCACACTCACTGAGCTTCAGAGCTTCTTGGGCCTTGTCAATTTCTACCGCAGGTTCATGTTGGGATTCTCCCATATTGCATGGGCCCTCAGCCAAATAAGCAAGGGTGGTGGTAAGGACAAATTTTCATGGGGTCGGTCCCAATAATAAGCGTTCAATGATTTGAAGCAACGCTTGTGCTCATCCCCAGTAATTTCACTACCAGACCTGCAGAAACCCTTTGATATCGAGACAGATGCTTTAGACTATGTTGTGGGTGTCATTCTCACTTAGCATGGCCACCCCGTGGCCTATCATAGTGAGACACTATCAGAGTTTGTCCGTAAGTACCCTACTTATGAAAAATAAATGTACTCCATTGTCCAAGCCTGCCGCCAGTGGAGACATTACATTCTTGGGAAGGAGACATTCATCCACACAGATCATAAGCCATTTTAGTCCATGCAGACACAAGGAAAATTGCAGAATGACTGCCATCAAAAGTGGTTCACATACTTGCAGCAATTCAATCTCAACATCAAGTATAAAACAGGAAGCACCAATCATGTCACTGATTGCCTTAGCGGACCTCTAGTCACGACACTCACCTATATGATACACTCTTGTGGCCATGAGACCTTTGGATGGACCCAACTCTATGAGACAGACCCGGACTTCGCCACCACCTACCAAATGTTGGGGGCAAATGCAATTTTCGATAATTTCCATCTTCAAGATGGTTGTTGTGTCATCTAGGCCATATCTATGTTCCATCAAGAGAGAAAGCGAAGTTGATATGGGAATACCACTACAGTTAGGTGGTAGGACACTTTGGTGTCTAAAATACAGTGGAAATGCTACAGAAACATTTCTACTGGTCGAAACTTCGACAGGAGGTCAACAAGTATATCAGGTCCTGCACTACCTGCGGTCTTTCCAAACCGACCACTAAGAAACAAGACTTGTACACCCCTCTTCCTACTCCTAATAGGCCATGGGAATCCATATCAATGGACTACATTTCAGGCCTCCCATCCACCAAGCAGGGAAATGACTGTGTTTTTGTGGTTGTTGATCGATTTTCTAAGATGACAATTTTTGTTGCCTGCAAGAAGAACATCACAGTGGAGGCCACTGCCAAGCTCTTATTTGAAGGAGTCTGGGTACATTTTGGAATCACATAAACCATTGTCTCATATCAGGACATTCAATTTCTCATCACATTCAGGTCGATCCTCTGGTCACTGCTGGACACTAAGCTCACCAAATCCATGACCTTCCACCCCCAGACAGATGGCCAAACCGAGGTTGTAAATCGAATGATTGTGCATATTCTTCGCATGTATAATTCAAATCACCCTTGCACATGGGATGAGAGCCTTCCCTATGTCCATCATATCTACAACCAAGCACTGCATAGCTCAACCAGCCACAACCCCTTTTAGGTGGGGTTGGGATTCCAACCATTGGGTCCCATAGATGTTGCACTTCCCCTTGCGGTCACCTCGACCGAATCATCTCCTACTCCAACTGAAGTTGACAAAGCCACTTGGTTCATTGAACAGATACAGCACATCCACAAACAAGTTCAGGATATTCTACAGAATTCCAATGACAAGTACAAATAGCGCCATGATCAACATCGGGTGCCACATAAGTTTCAAGTGGGTGACAAAGTTTGGCTGCACTTGCAGAAATAATGCCTTACAGGACCCCAACGGAATATTCTCCCACTCTGTTATGGGTCGTACACCATAACCAAGGCCATGGGGGATAATTATTTTTATCTCAATATTCCTCCTTTCCTTGGCCTGCACCCAGTGTTCAACGAGGATCTCCTTCGCCCTTATTTCCCACCATTATTGGACACCTCAGAAGTAGCAGAACAACTGAAACCAACAGAGCTCAACCCCAACTACATACAATAGGCATCCAATGATCAAATTGTGGACACACAGATCAAGGGAACTTGATACCAAAGGATCCACCTTTATCGAGTCATCAGAGCAAGGCAGCTCCTGCACCAAGACAGGTGACTCACCTGGGGCCAAATTCAGCAGAAATTTCATCATCTAATGGGGGACCTCAACGCAATGGATACCATTGCTTCCTAAGGATGGGGGATTGATCTAGGTGGATATCATTGGCCACCCACCTTTTCCAACTGGCTCAAAATAGTTTTCTAGCAATTATGGTAATTTACTATTTTTAGCAGTATTCACTTCCGGAGCCGTTTTGAGGCCCTAAATGATGTTTTTTTTTTTAGGAAAATGGGTTTGAAATATAAAATTTCCTTCCCTATTTCTCCTTAAATGAGTCTCCTCATCAATACCTTTCCAACGGGCTATCATATGCCTAAAACGGAGATCGTATTCAAAAGTTACGACCCTGGGAAGTTGATGTACTAACTTACCCAAACAGGGCCCACATGACTTTTGGCGCTTCATCTCCTAGGGTTAGGTTTTTGGATTTATAGGGTTTTTGGCATTCCTTTTTATTGTAAAAATTCCTTCAGAGCCTCATTGTAATCATCTTCTTGCGAATGATCATAGTCGTCACATCTCTTCTCAGAGATAAGTTGCCACCATTCCAACAAGCTTGTTTACGCTGCATTTTATAGTTTCATCTTATTTCCTTATTGAATAGAAAACCATTTTTACTTTATCTTTGTTATTTTGTGTTAAGCACCTGTTAATAATCTGTATTCATTTCGTTCTACTTATAAAATCTAGATCATCTAAATATAGGTAGCCTAATTTCATCTACCATAGATATTCCTAGGGTTCTTGACTGAGTATGTGTTGAACTACTGGTAACAGTGCTTTGAGTTCTCCGATAACTTTGGCTACTCTGGTTACTTAATGCTTCTAGAACAACAAGAGGAGTAATAGTACTTACTTCGATAGTCGGTGTAGTTCCTGAAGTTTTTTATTCTTCTCTGTGAGATTCTTCAGTCTTTTCTTCCTCTGCCCTAGTGAACTCTGAATGTTCCTCGCTCAATAACTCTTTTTCTTCTCCATTGTAGAACCCTTCATCCTATGTTAGTGGTTCATGGCTCTGCTCAAACTGGTTCACCAGGGGAAATTATCTGAAGGTTCTCCCACTACACGTATGTCCAACCTCTACGTCATTGTCGCTATCTGAGTTCTTGAACATTAGCTTTTCGACCAGAACAACTACTATATTTTCAAGATGTTCTTCTCATGCAATAGCATCTTGATCTTAAACTTCAAAAAGTGTAAAAACATTTCTCTAGGCCCCTTAAAGAAATATCTCTTTGCTTGGCTATATGACTCTATTANCTAAACCTGGAACAGTCCCCACCCTAGGCCATTCCTCTGTCACTAAACAAAGTGAAACCTGTATAGAGTGATTCTTCCCTAAGGAATCACTGTCTGAACCATTTCCCATGTGAACCACAAGAGGAAATGTCTGTCCTGAACCAACCTCCAAAATAGACCACTCCCCATGTTAACCACAATGGGAAGTCATTGTCCTACGAGGTGGGTTAGTTTTCTTGAGTAACCCTCAATAAGAGAGACTAACCTAGACCACTCCCCATGTTAACCACAATGGGAAGTCACTGTCTATGGTACATCAACAATATGGACCATTTTTTGAACTGGAAAATGTTTGTCCATCATAAATCTGAATCCACTTTCCAAACTGGAAAGAATCTGGTCATCATATCCATCAATCAATAATACATCAATGCTCCCTCCCAACCTGGGAGTCATCTCTTCCTTTTTCAATAAGGAAGTCGTCTCCACAAGCTCTAGCTTGAGTACGCAAACTCTTTCATCTTGAACAGAAGCTTTATCAAAATGTCTGCTTATCTGCTCATTTGTGGAGATATGTATTGGAGAACCACTTTATCCTTTCTGGACTTCATCACGGATAATGTAATGCTTGATTTCAAATGTACTTCGGTCTAGAACACTAGTCTTCTCTAAAGGCTTCATGTAGCTCTGATCAATAAAGTATATCATTGTTGGAAAACTGTAACATATCCATGTGGCACTTCTTCTATCATCATGCGATCTAATCTTCTAAGTAATCATATTGATACAATATCTCTATTATAAAAAATATTCACCATGCTTCTATTGTGCATTATAGGTTCTCCACCAAGTTGTCTTCTTCCATCTACATACAAGGGTCTATTTTTGGTATACCTCAAAGCCTTGAGTTTTCTCTTCATATTCTCTTTGTTCAATTGCTCTGGAGAACATTCTTTTCATTCATCTAATGTATAACTCCAACCCATGGATATTGCAGATGATATAAAGACTCATTTAGAGGTATGTCTGGTTTATTGGAACAAGTAATTGTCATAGTATTCTCCCTCATTCTGGGAGAACCTCTAGTTCTGGATCTTCCAATGCTTGCATATGTACACTGCTCTTCATCACAACTTTTAGTTCCTCTGCTTGATTGCTTTAATTGAGTTCATATCAGTCTGGTAATCTTGTGATTCTTAATGACTGGTTGTTCAGGCCTTTCTTTATTTATTGGAATCTTCATGTTTCTCTTTAGCTCTTGGGTCCATGGAGTTTTTTTATAGATTCCATTCCCTAAATATACATTGATTATAGAATCATGGATGTGGATGGACTACCAGGGATACTTTAAGGCTTCTCTTCGAAGAAGAATTCTTATAAGGTTGAACTAAACACATACTGTCTTTCATGGCTACTACCATGGATATATACTTCATCATCTTCAATGGATCATAGGATTAGATCCCTCCTAATCCTTGCTTCATGTATGAGTGAATATAATTGGCTCCCTCCATCTAACAGATTCCACGCTTCCATCTTATTGTCTTATGCAAAATGTCATAATTATTTCTCCAATTTTCTCTTGATTGTTGACTTCTTTATGTCTTTGTTTCTTCTAAGTCTCTTCATGGTTGATTCTGATTTCGGCTTATCTTCTAATATCTTCCACATGATATATCTTACTTGTATAATGATAAAAATCTGTATCTTATTGTTATTCCATAAGTATAGTTCTTCTTGGAACATATTATCTTCTAAGATATAGATATGTAAGATATGTACAGAGACTATGAAAACAAGATATGTACAAGAAATAAGAAGAGTATAGTTACCTTCAGAAGAAGAAGTCTCTTTCATTTTACTTAGTCTTCTTTGTAGGTTCCTTTTCTTCATCAACTAATGCTTCATGTTTCTTCTTCCTTTTCTTTAGCTCGGGACAATGATTTTTGTAGTGACCATACTTTCGACAGTTGAAGCATTGTATTTATGTAATATCTTTCTCTTGATTTATCTTCCTCTTTGAACCAAACTTCCTTTTGTTCCTGAAATTCTTGAATCTTGTTGTGAAGGCTTTGATCATCATACTTCTTTTGGGGTTTTTCTTTTGCACTGATCCTAGATTCTTCTTGAGCACATCAAGTCCAAAGTTCTTCAAATATAGGATACTCCTTCCTTGTGTTCATGCTTGCGGCAAATGCATCCCATGTCTTGGGAAGACCATTGAGTACTATGTTTACCAATTCCTTCTTTGAAATGATATCCTCGATAGATTGTAGTTGATCTCTTAACTGAGAGATTCTCACAAAGTATGATGTTATGTTGTCATCATCATTCATCTTCATGTCACGGAGCTCATTCTTCAGACTCATTACTTGTCCAA
>JZKD02S2104633.1:13440-36867 GCA_000966675.3 Picea glauca
AAAATACACAATATCCTTCAACGAGGTATTGGATCAACAAAAGAAATGGTTTATAATAGTCATACCTTTTCAAATAAGAGATATGTAAGACAATATACAATACCTATGGCTTAAGCTAAAAAAAATGAGTATAGAACTATAGACTAGGAAGGGTTAATCAACAAATTGAAAGGAAAATATTCCCATGGTAAAATACATGGTTATCTATGTTGACATATTGTCATTGATGTCAACAGTCGATATCATTATGATGTGATGATAAGTTGTTATGTTGAATTGTCATTGTTGAGTTATCATAGATGAAATTGTCATTGATGTCAAAAATATAACAGTTAGCAGAGAATGTCAAACAATATGTAGAGATCAAATCTCAGAAGGAAAAGTGAACAGTTAGCAGATAATGTCAAACAATATGCAGAGATCAAAGATCAGAAGGAAAAAACACATTAAAAGTATGCAAATAATGAAAATGTCATACAATATGTAGAGATAAAAGATCAGAAGGAAGATCATATTGTAGAAATGTCTTCAAGATCGATGAAAAAAATGAGAAGTTGATTGATGCGCAGGAAAAGGTGAGAAGCCTCCTCAGTAGCCATCCGATCAGGAAATTGACGGTGTTGATCGTCGCATGTAACAGACGTCGGTCATATGAGTGACCATAGGATTAAGGACCATTGGAGGATTGGTCACTGATTAGGGCAAGTTGTAAACTTCGGACATGCAAGCCAGATCAACAACAGGGATATATTGCGGAGAACGAAAGAAGAATTAAACAACATGTTATTTCCAATCCTAAAATTAGTCAGGACAGTCAAATCTTATAGATTCAAATATCGACGACTGTGGTTGATCCACCAACAATCGCACAACTTCATTGCGTATTTCGGGTGATGGGCTAAAAACCACGCAAGTTATGGTTCCATAATCCACATTGACCATCGATGGTCATCTGTCAATAGATCTTCAGTTTTCATCAGTTACACTACGAACGAGCAGTTTCCATTGCGGATCTTGACGATACTTTTAAATGTTATGCTAGTTGGGACCCCACAATCATCCCTGATCGTTGATCTACTTCGAGACCATTCTATACCGATGGATCAAGTTGAGTTAAAGGATAGGATAAGAAAGGAAAAATAACTCAGATCTCGAATACTCGAATTCCCGATAGTCATTGAATCACTTTAAGTGGAAGGATAGGATAAGAAAAGAAGAAGAGTTGTTGGATTTAAACCAAGGCAAAGAAACATCACAGATAGATTGAGTCATCGATCTAAGATCATGATCATCGAAAAACATTAATCTCGGATTAAACGTTGTGAGGAAGTTACACTTCGGGGAATCTTACTTCGGAAGAATTGTGAAGTAGAGAAATTGAAATACTCGAAGTCCTGAAAGCCGAAGTTCCGAAGTCACTCTCAGCCGTCGATATGAGATACATTTCAGACAATATTCTGACCATTAGATCAAGGAGAATAATATGTGCCACACCGGGAGATCTACGTCAGCAAGGAGACATGGCACAATGAAATAATGACAAGTGTCAATATGAAATCGGTATTTCAGGTACATGTAAACCATGAATTTGAGTGACACGTTGTAATATCCCTCGGCTGGACCCAAATGCAAGTGTAGTCCAAGTATATTTAAGCTGGTGGGCTGTTTCGACATCATTTTGTAATGCACCTTTTATGGCATGGTGCGCACATATACTGTGCAGTAAAGTGATGTAGTGTGCACATTTCTAGATACCATGCGCAGTAACTAAAGTGCGCACAACCTTGAGGACAATGGATATCACACGCAGTAACTAAAGTGCGTGCAATATTAATGTCAACGAACCTTTATGTATATGATATGCATTATAGGTTGGTGAGCCATTATTATAATCCGAAATGCTTATGTTTTAGAATTAGGCTAGAGCGCCTAGATGTTAAATGCCAGCGTGCCTATTTTGTATATGTCTCATGATTAATATAAAATACATCGCTGCACGTAGACTGACCATGATAAAAGAGAAGGGGGAATAGATTCCACCAGTTAGGTAAAGGGAGGACCAAAAGCTAATGAATGGGCTAAGCAAGAGAGCTTAAGCCAAAAAGGAATATTAAATTAATATTTCTTAGAACATAAAGTATGGATAATTATTTTATCCTAAGTCCTAAAGGAGTGGACAAGTGTATCAGAGAAGCTTCCAAGATGACAAGTGTCAAGTTGGAGACATGCATACTTACTTTCGAGACTTAGTTCCTTTGGGGGGATCCACCATTGGGGGGTGGGAAGAATTGCTGAGAATCTTACCATTTTTCCTTCGACCAGAGAACCAATATCCGTGATACATTCCGTCATACCTTGAGCTATATTTGTATATTTCTATCACCATACCTAGACCAGATCGATAACCATTCCTGTTGGTGTACCTGTCAACTTGGGAGTGGGATTGAAGAGGCAGGTTGTCAGGCTCATGAGCAATTATCTGATTGAGAGAATTGTTGGAAATCAAGTCCCTGAAGGTGTTAAACTGCGGCTACAACACTCTGAGACTTCCGATCCGGCCTGTTGCTGTAACCCTGGAAGGGAAGTGAGGCATCCGAGGGACTTGATTCAACTGACATAGGATCTATGGTAAGCTGACATCTTTGTGAATCTCCATCATTTATTTCAACTGTAGTAATGTAGTCTGAGCTTCCTCTGATTCTTTCTCTTTATGACTTTCTAACATTCCCTTGGTCTTTTGACTTCCTTCATAGTTTTCTTGTCTGATGTTCATCTGTTCAACTTTAGCAATCAGTCTTGGACAATCCTCAACTTCATGACCAATAATATTACAACAAAGATAAATAGGACCTATGCCAGGGCATTCCTTAGCAATATGTTCTGGTCTTCTGTAGTTATAACACAATGTCAATCCTCTTTTTCTTTTAAATGTTCCCAAACTTATTTTGTACTATGCACTAGGATCATAGTGTTGGACCTACAATTTGCAAAAAAATTTCCTAGGTTCCTGCATCCACTTATTAGTCCAAAAATTCTTTCTATGCATAGGAATAACATATCTTTCTTCATTTCCATTAAATTTACTCGAATCAACTCTTTCTTTCAACTGTGCCCTAGCCTTCAGACTATGACAGAACCTATTAAATGCACTTAATTTCATGCTTTCAAAACACACATTTTCACTTATCTAACTCTTGTCAAAGCACAAAGCTTTACATCTTTTAGATCTTACCTCTTTTCTTCAGATCAAATTTCTTTCTTAGCACGAAGCTTCATAAGTCAAGTAGAGTATTGCGCACTTCAACAACAGATCTACACACAGAGCTTTTATTTTCTTTACTTCAGTTCCCAACAATCATAGTTTTAGGTCCCATCAATGGAACCATTTGTTGGCACAGGGGCAGACCTAGGGTTCAACACTTAATAGTGCACCAACAAAACCTCGACTAATGACCCTTTTAGCGACACCTGTAAAAAAGGTGAAGTTTCACCCGAGGTAGATGAAGGGGGGCTTACAGGACATAGGTGTCTGTAACCAAGCTGAGACATAGATCTATGATAATAACACTTCACAGGGTCTTCTATTAACACTTAGAAGATGACATGCATTAGCTTCCTAATCGTATTAACATCATAGAACATACCCAAATATAGATCGACGCAGTAATAATAAATGATTATATATATTGAGCACTTAGCACTGAGTTAGATCTAACATTCATTTATCCTTAACACAAGTAGATCACTAAGCAACAAAAGATCTATCTATCATGAATAATAATCAAAGAACTGAGCAAATTCATAGCATAAACAACACAACACAAAGAAAACCAAAGACACAAGATATATGTGGTTCACCCCAGTGTGAGGCTACATCCACCAACTGATTCACCTTTTTTATTATTTGTTAATCTCTTAGATTCAATTACTCCTGTGCACTAAGCCACAGAGTCGAGCTTTGCACTAGACAGGGTATCTACGCACTGAGCACCAGATCCTCCCTCAAAAACTAGGTCAAGGCACGGAGCCAATTCTCTGTCAAGCACAGAGCCTTACTCACTTACATTCCCTTGCACAAAGATACTCAAGTTACTTGCACTTAGCTCCACAGGATTCTGACTCTTTCCATAATACATTCTTACTTATTTATACTTTTACAATCCCTTACAACAAGGCTTAATAATGGGTAAGCCCCATGGGACGACATCCCATAAACCCATTACAAAAACCCTATAAAAACCCTTACGGGGTCCTCATAGCTCGCAGAATAAGTGATATCCATGATCTCAGCTCCACCTGGGCACTCCTTCTTCTAAAAATGTGTCGAAGTCCAAAAGTGGTCCAAACTTGACCAAGGTTTCCTCAAAACTTGGCCGCGGGACAACATGATCGTGTTATCCGACTGCTACCACTATAACCTCCAAGCATGCCAATGCGACCCCTCATGTAACACAAAAGGTAATTCAAGGGTTTCAAACCAGTGAATTCACCTAACATAGTGACTTAACAATACACTCCATCATCGATTGTTCTACACCTCGATGGATACTATTTTATATATTTTTAAATATTGATATAAAATTAATTTAATTTAATATTATTTTAACCTTAACAAATTAATTAATTTCTTCACTAACAAAATTAAATACTTACATTTCCTTATGAGGAGATTCATAACTAGAAACATTGATAATAGCACCTATATTTCACTTGGGGGCCAAATATTGCATTTAGATGGGTCATGTGGTGGTTTTCCAGCTTTTTCCATGGCCCATGAGCCATAGAAGCTTCGTTTATAACCCAATTCATTTGTTTTCCTTCTCTTACAATAGTCAATTCTCCAAGACTCACCCCTCATGTGAAAAACCTCCTAAGAGTGCCTAAGAGCTTCATTTAGGGTCCCAAGTACTTTGAATTCCTACCCATACCATGATAAAGTCCCCCAAATCATCCCTTGAGTGAAAAACTCCTGATGGCATTCATCTCCCACTAAAAGGCCCAAAATCCTATTTATAGCGCTTAAGTGGTGGTTCAAGGCTTTGTTCCTAGCCCATAAGACTTAGAAGGTTCACAAAGGGCATAAGGTTCTTGTTTTCCTCACTGGACCATGGTTAAGGGCTTGAGATCCATATGTGGTGCACAAAACCTCCATGATGGCACTACTATCGCACTCAAAGGCCATATATTCCATCTATAGGACATATATTGGTGTTCCCCCTAGACATGGCATGAGGGGGAACACCAATATAGGGCCTAAAATATGATTTAATTTCTCATGGGCCCTAAATATGGTCCCAAACCCACAGAGGCCTTACAAAGGGAACATTTATCCCATGGATATGATATTTGCACCATTATGAGTTTTTCCACACCAATGATGAGTCTAAAGGTGGTTGGAGGATGAAAACAAATGTCTTAGAGCATGACGCATGATTTTATAATTCATGGACCATCAATCATCAGGTTTGAAACCATCACAGGGGACATTTATAATGAACCTTAGCCATTATAATCCTTTCACAATAGGGATTGTATTAGGGCCTAATATGGTCCACATGTGAAAAATAATGTCTTTGCCCTTAAATTTGATGCTTTATGGATTATTCATGATGAAAAGGGTCATATAATATCAAATAGGCTCACAAAGGAAATATGGAAAACATCACTTGGTCAAGGATCTATTAGGATTAATTATGGAGGACAAATGATAGTTGTATATTAGTTATTTTCTAAGACATATGTATTAATAATATTATTTTCATTGCATGATTACAAAAAATATGAGAATCAATATTAATAATTGTAGAATTTACGTATAACACTAATGTCATAGGATACATGTACATTATGTAAAATTAAATTTTTTTAGAGGGAATGTATCATATGTTCATGTTATCTAATGAGTTTATGTCAAATTTTATTTTATCCTAAAAAACATGGTGGTGGTTGGGACTGCATAAGCCAGTGAATTAAATTTATCATTTCCAAATCACTTGTCATTGTGTTTCATTTTGACAATATTTTTAAATAGTTTACACAGACTCATCTTTAATGAAATTGCATGCATTTATAGATCTATTTCTATGGATTCAAAAAATGTATTTTTATATAAATGTTATTATTTGATGAATTGCATGCATTTATAAATATATTTTTATTAATTCAATTGTATATAAAAAAATTATAAAAATGTTATTGTTTCCTATTATTTTAATATTTTCCATGTAATATGTATCATGATTTAAAAATACATGTGTATGTTTTTGCAATAAAATTTTAACACATCCATTTTTTTTTTAAATTGACATTTCGCCTACAAACTATAAAAAACATGTTGATTAGATTAACACTTTTATTAATTATTATTACTATTATTATTAATATAAAGTGAGGTGCATTTTATAGTTTAATATGACACTTGGCATAATTCATCCCAATATAATATTTGAAAAACAAATAGAACATCCCAATGTGGAAGATATTTGTACCATCACTACTAAAAATTATAACAATTATAAATGCAATTATGAACAATTATTATAATGTTATGAATAAAATAAATGAGAAAATAACATTTCATAAAAGTAATTTTTCTTTGTAAACATGTTTAATCAACATATTGTATATTGCTGGAAATTAAAAAAAATCACCTCGAAGAAGAATTAAACATTATATGAAATTAATAGTTATAATTTTTCTCAATTACAATCCAAAGTAAACGATTTCATAAAACTAAAATTAAACATTATATGACAACARAGAAATACATCTAATGAGTGATACATTTTAAATTTAAATTAAAAACAGARAAATCATTAGCATAATTATAACACATTTTATAAATCAAACAACAACAACATYAACATGATTTGAAAAAACACAATATACATATGTGTTATATTGTTTATAGYGCACCAGTGCGATTGAAAGAGMACCAGTGTAGTTGTTACGTAAAAATGCACTGAGAAACAATTTAATTGAAAAAGTAYGTATGCAAACTTTYAGTGTTGAGATTGTGCTTTGTGGAGGCAATCACTCTTCGATGCCTCTCATAATCTAGCGCATGGACTCGATCCTCTGTCACTTCCTTGGTGCTCTGCCTTGCATCTCCTCYTCCATGGGCCACTCGACTTTCTCCAAGAYACCGTCCTCGTCATTCATGTATCCATAATATGAATTGGCGTCAATTCCCTTGTAAATCACATACCTACACCTCCTCTTCTTTTCCTCAAGGGGACTTATCRAATAACGCATTTAGCATGGGGAGGAATTTCGTAGCCTCAAAGTATYTGTAATTGAGGCCCTTAAYGGTGGCATYGGGCACATCAACTGCATTCCCTTCCAAGTCCATCATCTTGGCCCTTACTTTGGCATAATTATGACTGCCAAGATATACGATCGAAGCTTCCCAGTACCCCTTTTCCTTTTTMAAAAAGAAAGGACCCCGGTRGATGTTTTAATTATAACATTGTGTTAATATMAAGAATGAMCYGAGGTCCATACTGTRTATTTAATATAAKTTAAGAAGCACATTTGTAAAAACAACCGATGATCCAAAAGTTTTTTCAGATTGCCTTATCACTAAATATTAAACATTGYCTTGGCCTCTTCCTCCTCCTCCATGAGATCCTCACTCRTGCACTTACTAAGAATMTSATCATGTTTATTTTTATCCACAACCATGCACTTGATCKCTTTCTCATCCAGAAGGGGTGTTGKGTTGTTATATTCTTTGCACTTAAAGTTGAAGGTCGAGATGGATCTATCGGGTGAARTCGAAGTTGAAGAAATCAACAACAAGTCGAATGTCGAGGTGGATCGATTAGGTAAATTYGAAGTCGAATAAATYGACAACAATTCGAAGAGGTCAATCGACAAGAGGCCGACATGCRGGTGCATGTAAACTAACTGAAGACYGAATGGAGGTCGAATGGAAATTTACTGGTAAACTGACTTAGAGTYGACTATAACAGAACMCGAGATTCRCRAKATTTGTAGCCAATGATCTATGTGGATATGTAACTATTTTTGGGMACCTTTCTTTAGGGTTTTACCTACTGTAAAGCTTATAAATAAGGCATGTTGTAATGTTGTAAAAGMTAATATTTAGAGAAATAATTTTAGAGGTTACTAGTCATGTAGATGTAAGCCGWGTTGGCTACAGGGTTGTTCTTGTGCAAATCAAGCAGGGWTGATGTTGATTGTGTTTTAGGTGTAGACCAAGGTTAGGCATGTAACMTTTTATTMTGAAGGAATAAGATAATAAGAGAGAAAAGMGCTTATAGAATTTTGTTTTTCCCGGTTCGGTTTCCAGAGTAAAATATCCATGTGTTGTGTGTTTKCTTTATCATTTACCTTCTTGATTAAATATTTCTTCCTCTCTTCTGCTAGGTTTAGTGTGMAAGTGTTCCTCATTTCCTAACATGTGGTATCGGATCTTGGCTTAACAACCTTGGATATAAGATAAACCCAAAKTACAATAAGAGTCGTAAGTCGAAAATATTTATAGATTGTTCTTAAAGAATGACRAGTAGCTCAAGGATAGAGATCAAAAAATTCAATGGCCAAAATTTTGAGCTTTTGAAGCTTAAAATTGAATATCTCCTTGTRGATTGAGAACAATGGGYAGTGGTCTGTCCAGGTACCATCCCAACAGGTATKCCTAGGGAAGAATGGGAGAAACTTGATAGAAGGGMAARGAGTATGATTCGAMTTTGTCTTGCAGATTCAGTACTGGTGAATGTCTWATGTGAAGRTTCGGCTAAGAAAYTGTGGGAYAAGTTGGAGAGATTGTACCAATCAAAATTCCMTAGTAAATAATTTTTTCCTTAGGAAGAAKSTATATCTTATGAGGATGAGTGAGGGAAGTGTTGAAAATTCAACAAGAAATGTGTGTCTAGTTTATTTTTCCCTTAAATAAATTGGACAATAAATATTAATCTATTATCTCATAATTACTTGAAATATTTAACTGAAATGAAAAATTAGTTAGCTATAGGAAATTCAATTTCAAAGGTTGACTAGTGGGACATGGAAGTTGAATTAGTTGTAACAGATTTATAAGTGTAGTTATGTGAGTTGTGAAGTATTTTAACTCAGTTAAGTGAGTTAAGCTCAGTTGTACTAGTTGTAACTGAACTTACACTAGTGAGATTTCAGTGAATTAATTATTAATTAATTAACAATCAGGGATCTCACATGAAACTGAAGATTTACCACTGTTAACTACATGCATGTCAGATCCAGTGGAGACCCAGTTGAGATAATAGGTGAAAGGGACAGTTTGGCTATCAATTGTGATTTGAGTGAAGTGTACTCATGCAATCACACACATAGTGGATGTTCCCATGAGAAATTCCCAGCCTAGGAAAGAGGAATTTGAATCATTTGCAGGTTTTCCATTGCAGGGATTTGCGTAGAGGAGGCAGGCTATCTGGAGGCAGAGAATTGGCACATGTATTTGCTGATTTTTGTATGACAGTGTGAGACAATTGTATTGTACTGAGAGCTCTTGGATTAGATTTTTGTATGAGATTGTTTCATGATCCATGATATAAACATAATATATGATGGTGGGGTTTTTCGCTTTATGCTTTCCAGAAAAAAACATCTGTGTTATGTGTAATTGATCTTTCTTCTTGATATTGCAATTGGTGATCGTGTTTTAAATTCCGCAAGAATATTTGTAGAAGCGATTATGTATTTAACAATTTCATATAATTTTTAGATTAGGAGAATCCAGGCAATACATAATTTGTATTAAAATTTCTACATGGCATTAGAACACAAAAGATTTCAAAAGATGAGTTTGTGATTGGATAGAATTCGAATTTGCAAAAAGACTTTCTTGGTGCTACAACTGATTCAAGATCAAAATGGCTTTCAATGGCTTGAGGTTAGAGTATGCACTTGAGGGAAGCTCAAACTACATTTCTTGGAAGGAGAGGATGGAGGTAGTACTCGAAGACAATGGCTTTAAGTAATTCATTGACAAATATGTTCCTAAGCCAGATGATGCAGACGTTGCAAATCTTGATGCATGGCAAAATAAAGTGGCAAAGGCGAGGGGGATTCTGTTGGAGGGAGTACAAGACCACATTGTCTCAAGCCTCCATGGGAAAGCCACACCACATGCAATGTGGAAGAATTTGACGTATCTATTCCAAAATAGCAACGACCATAGGAAATTGGCGCTCAAAGATAAACTCGGGAAGATCAAGATGGAGAAGGGTGACTCCATTCCAAAATATCTCATGAAGTTTGTCCAATATTAGGATGAGTTGGGGAGTGTGGGAATAAAAGTCGCTGATGATTATTTGGTGAGATTGGATATCCTAGGACTTCCCAAGAGTTGGCATAGTTATCAATACTCTGTCAATGGAAGGGAAAAATTTCCAGATTGGGAATGACTATGGTCAGATCTAGTGCAGGAGGAGTTCAGGCAGAACTAGAAGATGGATCTTCATCAAAGCATGATGATGAAGAGGATTGTGATTTGGCTACCAAGGAAAGGAAAGGAAAGGGGAATAAATTCCATTCAAAATCTGAGTCTAAAGTCAAGAAGCTAGATTTTTCCAAAGTGAAGTGTTTTCACTATCACGAACATGAGCATATCGCTACTAACTGTCCACAGAAGAAGAAGAAAAAGAAGGTTGCAGGAGCTGCAAATGGTGAGGTCCTTGCCTCACAATTTGAACTTTACTTCTCTTTGATCGCATGCATGGAATCAAGTGCATCGGGATCAATGTGGTATTTGGATAGTGGTGCTTCCTTCCACATGACGGGAGATAAGGAGTTTTTTAGTGACTTGGATGAGAGAGATCTCAAAATGCATATAGAGATGGGTGATGATGGACGATATAGTGTGACTAGAATTGGTACAATTACCTTTCAGAGGGATTCAGGTAAACCATTTCAATTGAAAAATGTTATTCATGTTCCAAGTCTGAAGAAAAACATGGTCTCAGTCGCAATGTTGGAGGACAGAGGCTATGACGTTGTTTCAATGGTGGAAAAGATTTTCTGCGACATAAAACAACGGGTCAAGTCAAGAGGATAGGGATTCGAGTTAAGAATCTCTACATGTTGGAGGTAGATGGTTGCACTTCCATGATGGGTAAGGAAGAAAAAGTGGTGAGCCAGGATGAGGGAGAATTATGGCACAGGCGATTGGGCCATATTCATCATGGATCCTTGAAGATCATGCATCAAATATCTATTGGAATTCCAATTGGAACACTTTCTTAGTTAGATCTATGTAAGGGTTTCACCATGGGGAAGTACGTAAAGTACACCTTTCATGAAAAGGAGAACCATGCTTCAATGAGCCTGGAGAGAATTCACACAGATGTGTGTGAACCATTCTCGGTTGCTTCAACAAAAAAACATAAGTATTATGTTATTTTTGTGGATGAATTTTCTCATAAATGCTGAATCTTCTTTATGGAGAAGAAGGATCAAACATTCTCAAAGTTTCGTGAGTTTAAATCATTGGTGGATAAAGAGTCAGGGAAGCAAGTGAAGGCTCTAAGGTGGTGGATAATACATCTCTAACGAATTCAAAGACTTCTGCAACAAAGAAGGAATTCGAAGAGAACTCATAGTGCCTCATAACCCACAGAAAAATGGGGTCACGAAGAGGAAGAACAAAATGATCGTGGGTGCAACACGAGCGATGTTGCATGATAAGGGCCTACCAATGAATTTGTGGGCAGAAGCATGCAATACTGTGGTTTATGTGAAAAACCATTGTCCTCATAGAGTACTTGGCATGAGTACACCTGGAGAAGCTTTCACTGGTATGAAAGATGATGTTTCTCATTTTAAGATTTTTGGCTCATCTATTTATGTGCATGTGACCAAGGATGCCAGGAAGAAGCTAGAATCGACTGCTGAAGTTGGGATTTTGTGGGGTACACACAAACAACGTATAATTATCGTGTGTATTTTCCTAACAGTAATATGATTGTTATGTGATGGGATATAAAATTTGATGAGGGGAAAGCCATGTGGTTGTCACTTGAGAAGGAGCTAGACTTGCATGCGGAGGAGGAATTGTTGGTTCCCAAAGATGAGTCTCAAGATGTGGATCAACCACATGAGGATGTTCATGGAGTAGAGGAATCCACTCAAGCATAGCCATCCACCAGAAATGGCAGAAAGCGCACCATGGAAGATGATAGATTGAGACTAGGTGTTGCACAGAATGTAGGAGCCCCTACTTCACAACGCAGACAGAGATAGTCTCCTCATTGATTTACTGGATACATGGATCTCATGAGAAAATTTATTGTGACTAAACCATATTCCTTTCAGGAAGAAGTGTAGGATCCCACATGGGTAGATGTAATGGTGGAGGAGTATGACTCCTTTTCAAAAACAGTGCATGGGAAATTGTCCCAAGACTGATCGACAAATTAGTGGTAGGTTCGAGATGGATCTACAAGGTAAAACAAGCTGCTGATGGGAGTGTGGAGAAAAATAAATCTAGTTTTGTGTCCCAGGGCTTCTCATAGATCTAGGGGATAGATTATGATGAGACCTTTGCACCTGTCGCAAGGTACTCTTCCATAAGATCCATCTTTGCACTCTCAGCGTAGATGGGYTGGCTTATTCATCAGATGGATGTAAAAACTGGGTTTCTCAATGGGATCATTGAGGAAGAAGTGTACATTGAGAAGCCATAAGGTTTTGAGACCTTTTACAGGGAGTCACATGTGTGCAGACTCAAGAGAGCACCATATGGGATGAAGCAAGCACCCTGTGCTTGGTACACTCAGATAGACAACTATTTCACCGGACTGGGATTCACCAAAAGTGAAGCGGATGCAAACCTATACCAAATTGTGGTGGAGGGTAATATTTTAATCATTGTTCTTTATGTTGATGATTTAATATTGACTGGTGATGATCATTTGATACACTCATGAAAGGAGGACCTTGCAAAGGAGTTTGAGATGATGGATTTGGGCCTTCTTCACTATTTCCTTGGATTGGAAATATGGCAGTGAGATGGTGAAATATTTGTGTCTCAAGGCAAGTATGCAAGGGAGATACTGGGTAAGTTTCGCATGGAGGGATGCAACCCCATGTATACTCCTCTTCTAGGAAACTGGAGGAAAGAGGATGCTACTTCTGGAGAGGTAGTGGATGCTAGTGTATATCGACAATTAGTGGGTTCACTAATTTAATTAGTGAACACGAGACCATAAATTTTCTATGCGGTTAACCAGTAGAGTCAAGCGATGGTTAAGACTACCAAGCTCTTTTGGAAGGTGGGAAAACATGTCCTGAGATAGCTAAGGGGCACATCTGAGTATGTATTATGGTACAGACAGACAGATGAGGTGAAGTTGCATGGATTCATAGATGCATATTGGGTGGGAAGCCCAACGGATAGAAAGAGCACATCAGGGGGGATCTTTAGTATCATATCTACAGTTGTTTCTTGGTACAACAGGAAACAAAGATCCATGGAACTCAATTCAACGGAAGTGGAATACATGGAAGTGAGTCAAGCTGCATGTGAGGCTATCTGGATGAGAAAGATGTTGGTTGGTTTGTTTGGTTCTCATTTAGATCCGACAGTGATTCATTGTGATAATCAGAGTTGCATTAAACTCTCGATTAATCATGTGTTTCATGATAGATATAAGAATATGGATATCCGGTATCATCATCTCAGAGATTGTGTGTAATGGAGGATCATGTTTATTCAGTACATTCCTATGGAAGATCAAGATGCAAACATTCTGACGAAGGCGCTCACCAGGAGAAAATTTGAATACCATAGAGACAGGATGGGGGTTAAGGATAACCTCTTTCTTGTTGAGAGGGAGTGTTGAAAAGTCAACAAGAAATGTGTGTCTAATTTATTTTTCCCTTAAATAAATTGGACAACAAATATTAATATATTATCTCATAATTACTTGAAATAGTTATCTGAAATGGAAAATTAGTTAGCTATAGAAAAATCGAGTTCAAAGGTTGACTGGTGGGACATGGAAGTCGAATCAGTAGTAACTAAGTGACTTGAAGTTGTAACAGACTTATAAGTGTATTTATGTGAGTTGTGAAGTAGTTTAACTCAGTTAAGTGAGTTAAGATCAGTTGTACTAGTTGTAACTAAACTTACACTAGTGAGATTTCAGTGACTTAATTATTAATTAATTCACAATCATGGATCTCACATGCAACTGAAGATTTACCATTGTTAACTACATGCATGTCAGATCCAATGGAGACCCAGTTGAGATAACAGGTGAAAGGGACAATTTGGCTATCAATTGTGATTTGAGTGAAGTGCACTCATGTAATAACACACATAATGGATGTTCCCATGAGAAATGTGTAGCCTAAGCAAGAGGAATTCAAATCATTTGTAGGTTTTCCATTGTAGGGATTTGCGCAGAGGAGGCAGGCTATCTGGAGGCAGAGAATTGGCACATGTATTTGTTGATTTTTGTATGACAGTGTGAGACGATTGTATTGTACCGAGATCTTTTGGATTAGAGTTTTGTATGATATTGTTTCATGATCCATGATATAAACATAATATATGATAGTGGGGTTTTTTTTATCTTTATTCTTTCCCGGAAAAACATCCGTGTTATGTGTGATTGATCTTTCTTCTTGATAATGCAATTGGCGATCATGTTTTAAATTCTGCAAGAATATTTGTAGAATCGTTTATGTATTTAACAATGGCATATAATTGTTAGATCAGGCGAATCCAGGTAATATATAATTTGTATTAAAATTTATACAAGAAGTTCAGTTACTGAGCATTTACATGCGTTTAATACCATTATAAGCAAAGTATCTTCTTTGGATATTAAAATCACTAAGGAGGAGAAATGTGTTAGCCTATTATGTTCTTTTCCAGACTCCTTGGATAGATTAGTGGTGGCTATAGGGAGTAATTCAACCACATTAGTGCTAGAAGATGTGGTTGCATCTCTACTATCAGAAGAAATGAGCAGGAAGAACATGGAAGGATCAACCAAAGATTCATTAGTGGTGAGAGGTCGAGTATTTCACAGAGATAAAGGAAAATTCTTCGATAGAAAGTCTAATTTGAAGGGTAGATCTAAATCCCCGGTTTAGTAGACAACAAGAAGATGCTGGAAATGCGGTAAATATTGACATTAAAAAAGGGAATGCAGGTCGAAGGAAACACAATTCAATATAGGATCTGATGAGAAGTAGTCGACTGAGAGAAGGACGACTCCAGATAAGGGAGGTGATGTGTACTTGGCGTCGACCAGTACACAATCAGATCAAGATGTTTGGTTGATTGACTCAGGAGCATCCTATCATATGAAACCACATAGAGAATGGTTATGCGAATATGAATGATATGAAGGAGGAGATGTGTTCTTGGGGGATGAATCGACAACCAAAATTATCGGACGAGGAAGAGTTCAAATGGAACTATAGGATGGGAGGAGTACAACCCTTCTAGGTGTGCTACACATTTTGGGTTTGGAAAGAAACTTGATATTTTTCAACAAGATGAGTGATGCAAAGGTGCACACTCTGTTTCAAAAGGATACATGCAATATGTTCAGAGATGCTATGGTCTCAATGAAAGGAGTTCAAATTGGAACCCTATACAAGTTATTAGAGAATGTTGACTTGACTAAATGTAACAACATTATTGTTCCTTAAGTTGACTCGACTTCGACTCGACTCGAATCAACTTAGACTGATTTGATTCAACCTGAATCGACAAGTCCTTGTCAAAATGACCCAACCATGTTATGGCACGAGAGGATGGGACATATTAGAGAAAAAAGACTTCGATCTATGCATAACAAAGGTATGGTCCAAGATTTTCCTGAATGTAATTTAGAAGTCAAATTTTGTGAATATTGTATATATGGAAAACAAAGTCGCGTTAGGTTCCCATCTAGAGAAACAAGGGCATAAATGATTCTAGAACTGGTTCATAGTGATGTGTTTGGCCATGTTTTAGTGCCTTCACTTGTTGGATCCTTTTATTATGTCTCCTTCATAGATGATATTTCTAGTAAGACATGGATATATTTCCTGAGGAAGAAAAAAAAGGTTTTCGAGAAATTCAAAGATTTTAAATCTCTTATAGAAAACTAGACAGATAAGAAGATTAAGGTGTGAAGAATTGACAATAGTGGTGAATTATATGGAAAGTAATTTGATCAATTCCACAATAAGTGTGGCATATCATACCAAAATACCACACCATATACCCCACAAAAAAATGGAGTTGTCGAGAGAATGAACATAAAATTGATGGACAAGGCAAGGAGCATTCTCAATGGTGTTAGGCTCACACAAGAATTATGGGAAGAGGCAGTCGACACTGCAAAATATCTAGTGAATATGTCTCCTTCATCGATGCTAGTCGAAATGACTCCACATGAGGTATGGTCTGGTAAAAATACTTCGGTTTCACATCTCAAAGTGTTTGGTTGTGATGCATTTGTGCACGTTCCCAAGGAAAAGAGGATAAACCTGGACAAGAAGGAAGTCAAGTGTATTTTCATTTTATATAAAGAAGGAATGAAAGGATATAAGCTCTGGGATCCTCCATCAAGGAAAACAGTGTATAGTCGAGATGCAGTCTTCATAGAATTCGGAAGGAAGTCCAAGTTTGAAGTGATGGTTCAAACAAAAAATAATCCAGAGAAGAATATGATTCAGATGTTGACTAAATAAGATGAAGAGGTGGAACAATCGACCCTAGTTGTAAGGAGGTTAGAAGGAGTAAGAAAACTAGTCGAAATGTATAGTATTCTTGACTTTTGTTCTGCATTTGTGTTAACTTCCAATGATGAAGAGCCCAAGTCAGTCAAAGAGGTAGTTGACTCAATAGAGGGAAAACTCTGGAAGGATTCCATGGTTGAAGATATGGAATCCTTGCATAAGAATGAGACATGGGATTTAGTTGAAATACCTAGTGAAATAAATCTCATTGGTAGAAAGTGGGTATTCAAGAATAAAATGAACACCACATGTCAAGTCGAGAAATTCAAATCTTGACTAGTAGCGAAAGTATTTTCCCAAGTCTAAGGAGTTGACTTCGGTGAGTTTTCTTTCCCTGTTGCAAAATTAACTTCCATTAGAGTACTAATGTCTTTGGCCACAACATTTGATATGAAAATATAACAGATGTATGTGAAGACAACGTTCCTACATTGGGAATTTGAAGAAGAGATCTACATGAAACAACCTAAAGGATTTGTAGTAAGGGGAAAGAGAGATTTGGTGTGTAAATTGAAAAGATCCCTTTATGTTCTAAAAATATTACCAAGGATGTGGTACCAAAATTTCAACACATACATCCTTAGTTTGGGATTTGTGAGAAGCAAAGTTGATCACTGCATATATTCTAAAGAAGAAGGTGGGAATTTCATATATGTAGCATTGTATGTTAATGACATTTTTTGATTGGAAACAACGTGAATGTAATAAATGAGGTGAAGAAGAAGCTATCCTCCAAATTTAACATGAAGGATCTTGGTGCAACAAATTTCATTATGGGAATGGAGATCAAGAGAGATTGGGCATCTAGAAATATTTGGTTGAACTAATAGAATTATATTGAAACAATATTGAAATGTTTAAACATGCGGGATTGTAAACCTGTGAAGGTGCCAATTCCTGTGGGTGTAAGGCTAACTATTGAACAACGCCTAAGGATAGAAGAGGAAATAGAGGACATGGCATGTGTTCCCTATGCAAGTGTTGTTGGTAGTATAATGTATGCGATGGTATGCACTCGACCAGACATTGCCCATGCCATATGAGTGTTTATTAGATGCATGTCGACACATCGAAAGGAGCACTCAATAGCTGTCAAGAGATTAATCATGTATTTGTGTGGCACAAAAGACTATGCTATATGTTACCAAGGAAAACCTGGAAGTGACAATGAATTAAATGTACATGGCTTTGTCAATGATGACTAGGCTAGAGATCTGGATCATCAAAGGTTGACTAGTGGATATGTTTTCAAGTTGTTTGGTGGAGCAAGCGGCTAGATGAGTAAGCGACAAGAGATCGTAGCCTTGCCAATAATAGAAGATGAAAACACGACAGTCACTCATGGAAGAAAAAAAGTAGTATGGTTGCAAAGGCCACGTTCAAGAATCAAGTTTGATTAGAGAGATTTGAAGATAAGTTGCGATAGTCAAAGCACAATATTTATAGAAAAGAACCCAACTTATCATCAAAGACTGGGCACATTGATGTAGAATACCATTTCGTGAGAGGCATGGTGGAAATCAACAAGGTGTTGCTAGAGAAAGTAGACACGTTGGAAAACATAAAAAACTCTTTGACCAATTCTGTGAGTGTTGTGAAGTTCTCCTGGTGCAGAGAGGAAATGGGCATTGATGCCCTAGGTTTGTGAATGCAAGTTCATAAATCTCTTGTTTTTAGCAAAGAAGAAAACAAGTGGGAGAATGTTGGGTTGTTATATTCTTTGCAGTGAAAGTAGAAGGTTGAGGTGGATAGACCAGGTAAAATTGAAGTCAAATAAATCGACAAAAAGTAAAAGGTCAAGGTGGATCGACTGGGTAAAGTCGAAGTCTAAGAAATAGACAACAAGTTAAAGAGGTCAACCAACAAGAGGTTGACAGGCGGGTGTGTGGGAACCAACTGAAGACCGAATGGAGGTCAACTAGAAATCGACTGGTAAACCGACTTAGAGTCAACTGTAACAAAATTCTAAGATTCGCGGGATTTGTAGCCAATGATATGCATGGATATGTAACCATTTTTGGGTGCCTTTATTTAGGGTTTTTCCTACTATAAAGCTTATAATAATGCATTTTGTAATGATGTAAAAACTAATCTTGAGAGAAATCATTTTAGAGGTTATTGGTCATGTAGATGTAAGTCGAATTGGCTACCAGGTTGTTCTTGTGAAAATAAATAAGGTATGATGTCGATTGTGTCTCAGGTGTAGACCAAGTTTAGGCATGTAACCTTTATTTTTAAGGAATAAGACAACAAGAGAGAAAAATGCTCGAGGAATGTTGGTTTTCCCAGTTGGGTTTCCAAGGTAAAATATTTGTGTACTATGTGTTTGATTTTTCATTTACCTTCTTTATTAAATATTTCTTTCTCTCTTATGTTAGGTTCAGTGTGGAACTGTTCCTCATTTCCTCATAAGGGGCACATTGGAAACAAACTATCGCTCTCTCTACTATTTGTTTCCCTTGTCCAACTCTCCCATTTCTTCCACCACATCCTCATATTACTCAAATAAGACCGACATAATGACAATGAATTCCATGCTCTTAATCATCAACCCAACCTCACTCTATATAGACTTGATCCTCTACCACTCCCTTAGCGCTATGGACTGCATCTCCTCCTCTGTGGGTTTCTCGACTTTCTCCAAGATACTGTTCTTGTCATCCATGTCGCCATAATAACTATCATTAATTAACTTGTACATCACATACCTAGACCTCCTCATCTTCACCTTGGGGGTCTTATCAAGTATCTCTTTGATGCCGAGGAGGAATTTTTTAGTCGCACTTGTACAATTGATTGCTCGAAGATGACATATTACAATCTTCTAGAAACCAATTTTACAATTGTGGCTAGCAAATTCCTCCCTGGTGTCAAAGAGATATTCGAGAAGCCCTGTGAGGAAAATAATAGGAGGCATATGTATGTTATCTACAAGTGAATCGACACTAGTTATTATGGTGACAAGGATGATGAGAACAATATCATGGAAAAAGTCGAGTGACCCGCAGAGGAGGAGATGCGGACCAGAGCACTGAGGGAGTGGTAGAGGATCGAGTCTATCTAGAGGTGGTCCAAGTTGATGATTAAGAGTAGTGATGTTGTTTTCATTAAGCCAATCCTATTCAAGGAAGTTGAGGATGTGGTGGAAGAAATGGGAGAGAAGGACAAGGGAAACCAACAACAAAGGGTGTGAACGTTTGTTTCCTATGTTCCCCTTCTAGATGAGAAAACAATCGAGTACATGTTTATGGATAAGAAGAAACATGATGAGATTCTTATTAAGAACATGTGTGAGTATATCATGGATGAGTAGGCCGAGGCCAAGACAATACTTAATATTTAGCGATAAGACATGTTGACAAAGATTATGGATCATCGATTGTTTTTCCAAATGTGCTTCTTAACTTCTATGAAATATACAATATGGAGATTAGGTCATTCTTGAGGCTGACATAGTATTATAAGTAAGACATCCACTAGGGTATTTTCTTGTTGAACAATGAAAAAGGGAACTGGGAAGCTCCTATTGTAGATCCTGGTGGTCCTAATTATGCCAAAGTAGGGGCCAAGATGATGAACTTGGAAGGGAATGAATTTGATGTGTCTGGTTCCACCAACAAGGGCCTCGATTATAGATACTTCCAAACTACAAAATTCCTCCCCTTAATTAAAGAGCTATTCGATAAGCCCCTTTGAGGCGAAAAAAAAGAGGTGTAGTTATGCTATCTACAAGTGAATTGACGCTAGTTCATATTATGGCTACATGAATGACGAGGACTACATCTTGGAGAAATTTGAGTGGCTTGTGGAGGAGGAGATGTGAGGCAGAGCACCGATAAAGTGGTAGAGGATCGATTCCATGTGCTAAATTATGAGAGGCACCGAAGAGTGACCTATGTTTTTTCCTCTTCAAAGAAAAACCTCCACAAAATTAACCATGGAGGTTTGCATATTTAGTTGGTGAATTCAATTGTTTTTCTTTTGGCTACTAATGCTACTAATCTCGGTGTCATCTACATATTTGATTCACATAAAATCATTTTTAGGCACATATGTATAGATAAAACAAATTTAAATATAAAACAAAAACACATATAACTAATTTGTATTTATAAAAAACTGAAATTAGTTTATGTTTGCAAAAAAAAAGTGAAAACATAACTGGTGCTATTAACAACAACATACACATCGCGTTTAGTGCTCCATGTCAGACACAAGGCACCAAACAGAGGTGTGTTAAATATAACGAACTGGTGCATCATTGTTAGTCGAGCACCAATATCTATAATGGTGCATTGTGATATATAGCACATCGATTAAGGGTTGTCATACAAAATGACTCATGATGCCATTTCACATATGGACTGTGTAACTTGAGGAAATTGGTTCTATGAAACACATTGTTGTAGTAGAATTTGTTAATGTTAAACCAATAAATGCACTTGATTATATGAAATGCATCAACACTATATGTTCCTTCAAGCACCATATGCTTTTAACCAATGTGTTGTCTTTTTTGACACAACAGTAACGGGTGCATTTTTAAAGATGCACCGCAATGATAATTTTAAAAATAATTTTCTTGGTGCAACTCACTTAACCGCACCGGTGCATTTTGGTGAATGTAATGGAATGCCACACCATTTTAGCTTTGTATGCGTTGATACCGGTGCATTTGTCTTATAACGCACCGGTAGCGGGGCATCCCATAAAACTGTTGGGTATGTGTTATATTCTTTGCATGACTAGCCTTAGTGTCTCCTACGTTGTGTTGGGCACACAAGGGGGTTTGGGGGGGGGATGCTAGGCTTGGGGGTCACAGGTCCCCCTTGCACGGGGGTTCGAGGACAATTCCACAGATAATGTTTTTCCTCGGGAAACGTGTCACATTTTTTGCTTCATTTTTTTTGTTGCCTCAATTTTTGTGTCCATTGTTGGGTGGCATTTCAGCACATGGTTTTTGTTGATGGTTTTCTATTTTTGGTTAAGGAATTAGGGTTGTTGACTAATCCATGTCATTGGGTTATGGTTTTGTATGTCGTTGGGTCCTATATGTATATTGTATTGTAAACAATGTATCACTATGAATGAATATAAAATATGTTGGTTTTCCCGGTTTGGGTTTCCAGGGGAAAAATATCTGTGTAATGTGTGTATATGCCATTGTATCTTTTCTCTTCTTTTACTGAAAATCAGTTTAGAGTAAATAATTATACAAGGTTAAAATGTACATTTGGTATCAGAGCTTTGTTGGCTTCATGGGGACGCCTTTATGGTCAAGGATTTGGATGGGGACTTTGATAAGCCTTGTTACAGTGGGAGATCTACGGTATTGATTCTTCAGGTGAAGAGAAATGACAAGCAGTTCAAAAATGGAGATAAGGAAGTTTAATGGGAAAATTTTTGAGTTGTGGAAGCTCAATATGGAAGCTCTATTTGTGGACATAGATCAATGGATTGCAGTGGATCCAGGTACTGCACCTACAAGAACTTTAGCAGATGCCTGGAAAATGTTGGATCAGAAGGCAAAGAGCACAATACGGATGTCTCAATCAGATTCACTTTTACTGAATGTGTCAGAGGAAGCTACAACCAAGGATTTATGGGATAAGTTGGGGAATTTGTATCAGTCTAAGTCCCTAGTAAATAAACTATTTCCGAGAAAGAATTTTTATAACCTGAGGATGAGAGATGGAGACTCGATGGCAGAGCATTTGAAAGCCTTCAATACCATGGTAAGTCAATTAGTATCTATTGAGATTAAAATTTAAGATGAACATAAGTGTACCAGTTTGATGTGCTCTTTACGAGACTCGTGGGATAGTCTGGTTGTGGGCATAAATAGTAATACAGATTCCTTGAAGTTTTATGAAGTGGTCACATCCTTGTTTTTGGAGGAGATGAGATGGAAGAACATGGAAGGACAGAGCACAGATGCATTATTTGCAAGCGGACGCTCCCAGGAAAGAAATAGATATAAGTCCTCAAGAGGGAGATCTAAGTCTAAGGGTAGATCTAAATCTCCCAGAAAGTTTGTAAAGGTATGCTGAAGATGTGGAAAATAAGGGCACTCCAAGAAGCCATGTAGATCCAAAGTTGAGAAAAATAAGGGATCTGAAGAAGATCCTTCTACAGAAGAAAAGGCCTCAAAGGAAGAGGGAGGGGATGTGTTCTTGGCTTCTTCAAGCACACATGCAGATCATGAGGCATGGTTGGTTGACTCGGGTGCATCCATTCATATGAATCCCCATAGGGAATGGTTCTATGAATATGAAATGTATGATGGAGGTAATGTTTTCCTAGGTGATGACTCGACAACCAAAATCATAGGATGAGGAAAATTCAAGTTGAGGTTCATAGATGGAAGGATTAGAACACTACCTGGTGTTTTTCACATCCCAGGATTGGCCAAAATTTTTATTTTTGTAAGAAAAATGGACGATGCAGGGGTAAAAACAATATTTAAAAAGGAAAGTTGTAGAATGGTTCGAGGAGAATTGGTGTTTGTAACATCCCCATCCATAACTAGGTTGGGAAACACTACCAAAACAACCTTAACATTTCCTTTAATGCTTTGATACCAATTTGTAACTATAACATGCATTTTAATGGATTTAAAACACTTAACACATAATTACTTCTACAATTCATACCCAAATGGAATTAACAGTAATTCATATA
>JZKD02S2104633.1:36877-48000 GCA_000966675.3 Picea glauca
ACCTATACCAAATTGTGGTGGAGGGTAAGATTTTAATCATTGTTCTTTATGTTGATGATTTAATACTGACTGGTGATGAGCATTTGATACACTCATGCAAGGAGGACCTTGCAAATGAGTTTGAGATGATGGATTTGGGCCTTCTTCACTATTTCCTTGGATTGGAAATATGGCAGCGAGATGGTGAGATATTTGTGTCTCAAGGCAAGTATGCAAGGGAGATACTGGGTAAGTTTCGCATGGAGGGATGCAACCCCATGTATACTCCTCTTCCAGGAAACTGGAGGAAAGAGGATGCTACTTCTGGAGAGGTAGTGGATGCTAGTGTATATCGACAATTAGTGGGTTCACTAATTTAATTAGTGAACACGAGACCATAAATTTTCTATGCGGTTAACCAGTTGAGTTAAGCGATGGTTAAGACTACCAAGCTCTTTTGGAAGGTGGGAAAACATGTCCTGAGATAGCCGAGGGGCACATCTGAGTATGTCTTATGGTACAGACAGACGGATGAGGTGAAGTTTCATGGCTTCATAGATGCATATTGGGCGGGAATCCCAACGGATAGAAAGAGCACATCAGGGGGGATCTTTAGTATCGGATCTACAGTTGTTTCTTGGTACAACAGGAAACAGAGATCCATGGCACTCAGTTCAATGGAAGTGGAATACATGGAAGTGAGTCAAGATGCATGTGAGGCTATCTGGATGAGAAAGATCTTGGTTGGTTTGTTTGGTTCTCATTTAGATCCGACAGTGTTTCATTGTGATAATCAGAGTTGCATTAAACTCTCGATTAATCATGTGTTTTGATGATAGATATAAGCATATAGATATCTGATATCATCATCTCAGAGATTGTGTGCAATGGAGGATCATGTTTCTTCAGTACATTCCTACGGAATATCAAGATGAAGACATTCTGACGAAGGCGCTCACCAGGAGAAAATTTGAATACCATAGAGACAGGATGGGGGTTAAGGATAATCTCTTTCTTTTTGAGAGGGAGTGTTGAAAAGTCAACAAGAAATGTGTGTCTAATTTATTTTTCCCTTAAATAAATTGGACAATAAATATTAATCTATTATCTCATAATTACTTGAAATAGTTAACTGAAATGGAAAATTAGTTAGCTATAGAAAATTTGAGTTCAAAGGTTGACTGGTGGGACATGTAATTCGAATTAGTAGTAACTAAGTGACTTGAAGTTGTAACAGACTTATAAGTGTAGTTATGTGAGTTGTGAAGTAGTTTAACTCAGTTAAGTGAGTTAAGATCATTTGTACTAGTTGTAACTAAACTTACACTAGTGAGATTTCAGTGAATTAATTATTAATTAATTCACAATCATGGATCTCACATGCAACTAAAGATTTATCATTGTTAACTACATGCATGTCAGATCCAGTGGAGACCCAGTTGAGATAACAGGTGAAAGGGACAGTTTGGCTATCAATTGTGATTTGAGTGAAGTGCACTCATGTAATCACACACATAGTGGATGTGCCCATGAGAAATGTACAGCCTAAGCAAGAGGAATTCAAATCATTTGTAGGTTTTCCATTGCAGGGATTTGCGTAGAGGAGGCAGGCTATCTGGAGGCAGAGAATTGGCACATGTGTTTGTTGATTTTTGTATGACAGTGTGAGACGATTGTATTGTACTGAGAGCTCTTGGATTAGAGTTTTGTATGAGATTGTTTCATGATCCATGATATAAACATAATATATGATAGTGGGTTTTTTATCTTTATTATTTCCCGGAAAAACATCTGTGTTATGTGTGATTGATCTTTCTTCTTGATAATGCAATTGGCGATCATGTTTTAAATTCTGCAAGAATATTTGTAGAATCATTTATGTATTTAACAATGGCATATAATTGTTAGATCAGGCGAATCCAGGTAATATATAATTTGTATTAAAATTTATACAGGAAGTTCAGTTACTGAGCATTTACATGGGTTTAATACCATTATAAGCAAAGTATCTTCTTTGGATATTAAAATCACTAAGGAGGAGAAATGTGTTAGCCTATTATATTCTTTTCCAGACTCCTTGGATAGATTAGTGGTGGCTATAGGGAGTAATTCAACCACATTAGTGCTAGAAGATGTGGTTGCATCTCTACTTTCAGAAGAAATGAGCAGGAAGAACATGGAAGGATCAACCAAAGATTCATTAGTGGTGAGAGGTCGACTGTTTCAAAGAGATAAAGGAAAATTCTTCGATAGAAAGTCTAAGTTGAAGGGTAGATCTAAATCCACGGTTTAGTCGACAACAAGAAGATGCTGGAAATGTGGTAAATCTTGACATTAAAAAAGGGAATGTAGGTCGAAGGAAACACAATTCAGTATAGGATCTGATGAGAAGTAGTTGACTGAGAGAAGGATGACTCTAGATAAGGGAGGTGATGTGTACTTGGCGTCGACTAGTACACAATCAGATCAATATGTTTGGTTGATTGATTCAGGATAATCCTATCATATGAAACCACATAGAGAATGGTTATGCGAATATGAATGATATGAAGGAGGAGATGTGTTCTTGGGGGACGAATCGACAACCAAAATTATCGGATGATGAAGAGTTCAAATGGAACTGTAGGATGGGAGGAGTACAACCCTTCTAGGTGTGCTACACATTCTGGGTTTGGAAAGAAACTTGATATTTTTCAACAAGATGAGTGATGCAAAGGTGCACACTTTGTTTCAAAAGGATACATGCAATATGTTCAGAGATGCTATGGTCTCAATGAAAGGAGTTCAAATTGGAACCCTATACAAGTTATTAGAGAATGTTGACTTGACTAAATGTAACAACATTATTGTTCCTTAAGTTGACTCGACTTCGACTCGACTCGAATCAACTTAGACTGATTTGATTCAACCTGAATCGACAAGTCCTTGTCAAAATGACCCAACCATGTTATGGCACGAGAGGATGGGACATATTAGAGAAAAAAGACTTCGATCTATGCATAACAAAGGTATGGTCCAAGATTTTCCTGAATGTAATTTAGAAGTCAAATTTTGTGAATATTGTATATATGGAAAACAAAGTCGCGTTAGGTTCCCATCTAGAGAAACAAGGGCATAAATGATTCTAGAACTGGTTCATAGTGATGTGTTTGGCCATGTTTTAGTGCCTTCACTTGTTGGATCCTTTTATTATGTCTCCTTCATAGATGATATTTCTAGTAAGACATGGATATATTTCCTGAGGAAGAAAAAAAAGGTTTTCGAGAAATTCAAAGATTTTAAATCTCTTATAGAAAACTAGACAGATAAGAAGATTAAGGTGTGAAGAATTGACAATAGTGGTGAATTATATGGAAAGTAATTTGATCAATTCCACAATAAGTGTGGCATATCATACCAAAATACCACACCATATACCCCACAAAAAAATGGAGTTGTCGAGAGAATGAACATAAAATTGATGGACAAGGCAAGGAGCATTCTCAATGGTGTTAGGCTCACACAAGAATTATGGGAAGAGGCAGTCGACACTGCAAAATATCTAGTGAATATGTCTCCTTCATCGATGCTAGTCGAAATGACTCCACATGAGGTATGGTCTGGTAAAAATACTTCGGTTTCACATCTCAAAGTGTTTGGTTGTGATGCATTTGTGCACGTTCCCAAGGAAAAGAGGATAAACCTGGACAAGAAGGAAGTCAAGTGTATTTTCATTTTATATAAAGAAGGAATGAAAGGATATAAGCTCTGGGATCCTCCATCAAGGAAAACAGTGTATAGTCGAGATGCAGTCTTCATAGAATTCGGAAGGAAGTCCAAGTTTGAAGTGATGGTTCAAACAAAAAATAATCCAGAGAAGAATATGATTCAGATGTTGACTAAATAAGATGAAGAGGTGGAACAATCGACCCTAGTTGTAAGGAGGTTAGAAGGAGTAAGAAAACTAGTCGAAATGTATAGTATTCTTGACTTTTGTTCTGCATTTGTGTTAACTTCCAATGATGAAGAGCCCAAGTCAGTCAAAGAGGTAGTTGACTCAATAGAGGGAAAACTCTGGAAGGATTCCATGGTTGAAGATATGGAATCCTTGCATAAGAATGAGACATGGGATTTAGTTGAAATACCTAGTGAAATAAATCTCATTGGTAGAAAGTGGGTATTCAAGAATAAAATGAACACCACATGTCAAGTCGAGAAATTCAAATCTTGACTAGTAGCGAAAGTATTTTCCCAAGTCTAAGGAGTTGACTTCGGTGAGTTTTCTTTCCCTGTTGCAAAATTAACTTCCATTAGAGTACTAATGTCTTTGGCCACAACATTTGATATGAAAATATAACAGATGTATGTGAAGACAACGTTCCTACATTGGGAATTTGAAGAAGAGATCTACATGAAACAACCTAAAGGATTTGTAGTAAGGGGAAAGAGAGATTTGGTGTGTAAATTGAAAAGATCCCTTTATGTTCTAAAAATATTACCAAGGATGTGGTACCAAAATTTCAACACATACATCCTTAGTTTGGGATTTGTGAGAAGCAAAGTTGATCACTGCATATATTCTAAAGAAGAAGGTGGGAATTTCATATATGTAGCATTGTATGTTAATGACATTTTTTGATTGGAAACAACGTGAATGTAATAAATGAGGTGAAGAAGAAGCTATCCTCCAAATTTAACATGAAGGATCTTGGTGCAACAAATTTCATTATGGGAATGGAGATCAAGAGAGATTGGGCATCTAGAAATATTTGGTTGAACTAATAGAATTATATTGAAACAATATTGAAATGTTTAAACATGCGGGATTGTAAACCTGTGAAGGTGCCAATTCCTGTGGGTGTAAGGCTAACTATTGAACAACGCCTAAGGATAGAAGAGGAAATAGAGGACATGGCATGTGTTCCCTATGCAAGTGTTGTTGGTAGTATAATGTATGCGATGGTATGCACTCGACCAGACATTGCCCATGCCATATGAGTGTTTATTAGATGCATGTCGACACATCGAAAGGAGCACTCAATAGCTGTCAAGAGATTAATCATGTATTTGTGTGGCACAAAAGACTATGCTATATGTTACCAAGGAAAACCTGGAAGTGACAATGAATTAAATGTACATGGCTTTGTCAATGATGACTAGGCTAGAGATCTGGATCATCAAAGGTTGACTAGTGGATATGTTTTCAAGTTGTTTGGTGGAGCAAGCGGCTAGATGAGTAAGCGACAAGAGATCGTAGCCTTGCCAATAATAGAAGATGAAAACACGACAGTCACTCATGGAAGAAAAAAAGTAGTATGGTTGCAAAGGCCACGTTCAAGAATCAAGTTTGATTAGAGAGATTTGAAGATAAGTTGCGATAGTCAAAGCACAATATTTATAGAAAAGAACCCAACTTATCATCAAAGACTGGGCACATTGATGTAGAATACCATTTCGTGAGAGGCATGGTGGAAATCAACAAGGTGTTGCTAGAGAAAGTAGACACGTTGGAAAACATAAAAAACTCTTTGACCAATTCTGTGAGTGTTGTGAAGTTCTCCTGGTGCAGAGAGGAAATGGGCATTGATGCCCTAGGTTTGTGAATGCAAGTTCATAAATCTCTTGTTTTTAGCAAAGAAGAAAACAAGTGGGAGAATGTTGGGTTGTTATATTCTTTGCAGTGAAAGTAGAAGGTTGAGGTGGATAGACCAGGTAAAATTGAAGTCAAATAAATCGACAAAAAGTAAAAGGTCAAGGTGGATCGACTGGGTAAAGTCGAAGTCTAAGAAATAGACAACAAGTTAAAGAGGTCAACCAACAAGAGGTTGACAGGCGGGTGTGTGGGAACCAACTGAAGACCGAATGGAGGTCAACTAGAAATCGACTGGTAAACCGACTTAGAGTCAACTGTAACAAAATTCTAAGATTCGCGGGATTTGTAGCCAATGATATGCATGGATATGTAACCATTTTTGGGTGCCTTTATTTAGGGTTTTTCCTACTATAAAGCTTATAATAATGCATTTTGTAATGATGTAAAAACTAATCTTGAGAGAAATCATTTTAGAGGTTATTGGTCATGTAGATGTAAGTCGAATTGGCTACCAGGTTGTTCTTGTGAAAATAAATAAGGTATGATGTCGATTGTGTCTCAGGTGTAGACCAAGTTTAGGCATGTAACCTTTATTTTTAAGGAATAAGACAACAAGAGAGAAAAATGCTCGAGGAATGTTGGTTTTCCCAGTTGGGTTTCCAAGGTAAAATATTTGTGTACTATGTGTTTGATTTTTCATTTACCTTCTTTATTAAATATTTCTTTCTCTCTTATGTTAGGTTCAGTGTGGAACTGTTCCTCATTTCCTCATAAGGGGCACATTGGAAACAAACTATCGCTCTCTCTACTATTTGTTTCCCTTGTCCAACTCTCCCATTTCTTCCACCACATCCTCATATTACTCAAATAAGACCGACATAATGACAATGAATTCCATGCTCTTAATCATCAACCCAACCTCACTCTATATAGACTTGATCCTCTACCACTCCCTTAGCGCTATGGACTGCATCTCCTCCTCTGTGGGTTTCTCGACTTTCTCCAAGATACTGTTCTTGTCATCCATGTCGCCATAATAACTATCATTAATTAACTTGTACATCACATACCTAGACCTCCTCATCTTCACCTTGGGGGTCTTATCAAGTATCTCTTTGATGCCGAGGAGGAATTTTTTAGTCGCACTTGTACAATTGATTGCTCGAAGATGACATATTACAATCTTCTAGAAACCAATTTTACAATTGTGGCTAGCAAATTCCTCCCTGGTGTCAAAGAGATATTCGAGAAGCCCTGTGAGGAAAATAATAGGAGGCATATGTATGTTATCTACAAGTGAATCGACACTAGTTATTATGGTGACAAGGATGATGAGAACAATATCATGGAAAAAGTCGAGTGACCCGCAGAGGAGGAGATGCGGACCAGAGCACTGAGGGAGTGGTAGAGGATCGAGTCTATCTAGAGGTGGTCCAAGTTGATGATTAAGAGTAGTGATGTTGTTTTCATTAAGCCAATCCTATTCAAGGAAGTTGAGGATGTGGTGGAAGAAATGGGAGAGAAGGACAAGGGAAACCAACAACAAAGGGTGTGAACGTTTGTTTCCTATGTTCCCCTTCTAGATGAGAAAACAATCGAGTACATGTTTATGGATAAGAAGAAACATGATGAGATTCTTATTAAGAACATGTGTGAGTATATCATGGATGAGTAGGCCGAGGCCAAGACAATACTTAATATTTAGCGATAAGACATGTTGACAAAGATTATGGATCATCGATTGTTTTTCCAAATGTGCTTCTTAACTTCTATGAAATATACAATATGGAGATTAGGTCATTCTTGAGGCTGACATAGTATTATAAGTAAGACATCCACTAGGGTATTTTCTTGTTGAACAATGAAAAAGGGAACTGGGAAGCTCCTATTGTAGATCCTGGTGGTCCTAATTATGCCAAAGTAGGGGCCAAGATGATGAACTTGGAAGGGAATGAATTTGATGTGTCTGGTTCCACCAACAAGGGCCTCGATTATAGATACTTCCAAACTACAAAATTCCTCCCCTTAATTAAAGAGCTATTCGATAAGCCCCTTTGAGGCGAAAAAAAAGAGGTGTAGTTATGCTATCTACAAGTGAATTGACGCTAGTTCATATTATGGCTACATGAATGACGAGGACTACATCTTGGAGAAATTTGAGTGGCTTGTGGAGGAGGAGATGTGAGGCAGAGCACCGATAAAGTGGTAGAGGATCGATTCCATGTGCTAAATTATGAGAGGCACCGAAGAGTGACCTATGTTTTTTCCTCTTCAAAGAAAAACCTCCACAAAATTAACCATGGAGGTTTGCATATTTAGTTGGTGAATTCAATTGTTTTTCTTTTGGCTACTAATGCTACTAATCTCGGTGTCATCTACATATTTGATTCACATAAAATCATTTTTAGGCACATATGTATAGATAAAACAAATTTAAATATAAAACAAAAACACATATAACTAATTTGTATTTATAAAAAACTGAAATTAGTTTATGTTTGCAAAAAAAAAGTGAAAACATAACTGGTGCTATTAACAACAACATACACATCGCGTTTAGTGCTCCATGTCAGACACAAGGCACCAAACAGAGGTGTGTTAAATATAACGAACTGGTGCATCATTGTTAGTCGAGCACCAATATCTATAATGGTGCATTGTGATATATAGCACATCGATTAAGGGTTGTCATACAAAATGACTCATGATGCCATTTCACATATGGACTGTGTAACTTGAGGAAATTGGTTCTATGAAACACATTGTTGTAGTAGAATTTGTTAATGTTAAACCAATAAATGCACTTGATTATATGAAATGCATCAACACTATATGTTCCTTCAAGCACCATATGCTTTTAACCAATGTGTTGTCTTTTTTGACACAACAGTAACGGGTGCATTTTTAAAGATGCACCGCAATGATAATTTTAAAAATAATTTTCTTGGTGCAACTCACTTAACCGCACCGGTGCATTTTGGTGAATGTAATGGAATGCCACACCATTTTAGCTTTGTATGCGTTGATACCGGTGCATTTGTCTTATAACGCACCGGTAGCGGGGCATCCCATAAAACTGTTGGGTATGTGTTATATTCTTTGCATGACTAGCCTTAGTGTCTCCTACGTTGTGTTGGGCACACAAGGGGGTTTGGGGGGGGGATGCTAGGCTTGGGGGTCACAGGTCCCCCTTGCACGGGGGTTCGAGGACAATTCCACAGATAATGTTTTTCCTCGGGAAACGTGTCACATTTTTTGCTTCATTTTTTTTGTTGCCTCAATTTTTGTGTCCATTGTTGGGTGGCATTTCAGCACATGGTTTTTGTTGATGGTTTTCTATTTTTGGTTAAGGAATTAGGGTTGTTGACTAATCCATGTCATTGGGTTATGGTTTTGTATGTCGTTGGGTCCTATATGTATATTGTATTGTAAACAATGTATCACTATGAATGAATATAAAATATGTTGGTTTTCCCGGTTTGGGTTTCCAGGGGAAAAATATCTGTGTAATGTGTGTATATGCCATTGTATCTTTTCTCTTCTTTTACTGAAAATCAGTTTAGAGTAAATAATTATACAAGGTTAAAATGTACATTTGGTATCAGAGCTTTGTTGGCTTCATGGGGACGCCTTTATGGTCAAGGATTTGGATGGGGACTTTGATAAGCCTTGTTACAGTGGGAGATCTACGGTATTGATTCTTCAGGTGAAGAGAAATGACAAGCAGTTCAAAAATGGAGATAAGGAAGTTTAATGGGAAAATTTTTGAGTTGTGGAAGCTCAATATGGAAGCTCTATTTGTGGACATAGATCAATGGATTGCAGTGGATCCAGGTACTGCACCTACAAGAACTTTAGCAGATGCCTGGAAAATGTTGGATCAGAAGGCAAAGAGCACAATACGGATGTCTCAATCAGATTCACTTTTACTGAATGTGTCAGAGGAAGCTACAACCAAGGATTTATGGGATAAGTTGGGGAATTTGTATCAGTCTAAGTCCCTAGTAAATAAACTATTTCCGAGAAAGAATTTTTATAACCTGAGGATGAGAGATGGAGACTCGATGGCAGAGCATTTGAAAGCCTTCAATACCATGGTAAGTCAATTAGTATCTATTGAGATTAAAATTTAAGATGAACATAAGTGTACCAGTTTGATGTGCTCTTTACGAGACTCGTGGGATAGTCTGGTTGTGGGCATAAATAGTAATACAGATTCCTTGAAGTTTTATGAAGTGGTCACATCCTTGTTTTTGGAGGAGATGAGATGGAAGAACATGGAAGGACAGAGCACAGATGCATTATTTGCAAGCGGACGCTCCCAGGAAAGAAATAGATATAAGTCCTCAAGAGGGAGATCTAAGTCTAAGGGTAGATCTAAATCTCCCAGAAAGTTTGTAAAGGTATGCTGAAGATGTGGAAAATAAGGGCACTCCAAGAAGCCATGTAGATCCAAAGTTGAGAAAAATAAGGGATCTGAAGAAGATCCTTCTACAGAAGAAAAGGCCTCAAAGGAAGAGGGAGGGGATGTGTTCTTGGCTTCTTCAAGCACACATGCAGATCATGAGGCATGGTTGGTTGACTCGGGTGCATCCATTCATATGAATCCCCATAGGGAATGGTTCTATGAATATGAAATGTATGATGGAGGTAATGTTTTCCTAGGTGATGACTCGACAACCAAAATCATAGGATGAGGAAAATTCAAGTTGAGGTTCATAGATGGAAGGATTAGAACACTACCTGGTGTTTTTCACATCCCAGGATTGGCCAAAATTTTTATTTTTGTAAGAAAAATGGACGATGCAGGGGTAAAAACAATATTTAAAAAGGAAAGTTGTAGAATGGTTCGAGGAGAATTGGTGTTTGTAACATCCCCATCCATAACTAGGTTGGGAAACACTACCAAAACAACCTTAACATTTCCTTTAATGCTTTGATACCAATTTGTAACTATAACATGCATTTTAATGGATTTAAAACACTTAACACATAATTACTTCTACAATTCATACCCAAATGGAATTAACAGTAATTCATATATGCAACGGGATACATGATAACATTCAAGAATCACATACATGCATAACATATAAATTAAGTACATAAATGATACTTATCCTTTCAACTGGAGTAACATCACCATCTATGTGCATACCTTCCATGAACCTCCCAGCCTTAGACTACATTGCTCATCACTCTCAGCAGTAGGTCACCCCCGAGCTGGGACTAAGATCCATCGGGCAAGGAACACATATTTCATTAAATTTGGAAATATTCAGTGGATCTAGAATTTTAGAATTTTATCTAGATTGAGTTTTTTCAAAAAAGGAATTAGAAAATCATTTAATCCATTAGTTTGAATGTATATATTCACCATTTTTCTGTTATAAAGGTATCATTATAAACTCTCATGTATCAGTATAATGTATTCCCATTATTATTATTTATATTTTTCTATTGAAAGTTAAATGGATCTAGATCACAATAGTGGATCTTGATTTAGCTACATCTTAGCTTGTGTGTTAAGTAAAAGAATGGATCTAAATAAAAAACAATAGATCTAGAATTT
>JZKD02S2104644.1:7090-17507 GCA_000966675.3 Picea glauca
ATTCTCAGATACCATCAGATCAAGATAGCTCCAGAATACAGATACAATACCACTTTTTCCATAGAATGGGGATCCTAACAGTACACAACCATGTCGTTTGGATTGAAGAATTCAAAAAAAATACTTTCCAGAGCAGTCATAGCTGCATTCAAAGAATTCATCCACCAATTTCTAGGAGTATATCTAGATGATTGGATAGTCTATAGTCTATTGAAGGAACATGTAGAGGTGTTGAGACTGATGTTATAAATATGTAGGAAGTGTAAGATATTGTTAAAAATCAAGAAGTACATCTTCGAAATACCCTTTGGGATACTATTGGGCTATATAGTATGCAAACAAGGCTTGCTAGTAGATCCTTCCATGATTGCAGTAATTGTTAATCTACCACCACCAAAATCAGTACGTTGGTTAAGAGAAACATTGGGACACACATGATACAACAAGAAATTCATAAAAGGTTATGCACAGATTACTACGCCAATGGATAAATTGTTAAGAAAAGACAACAACTTTCAGTGGAATGAGGACTATCAGTGAGGATTGGACACCCTGAAAGAGAAGATGGCAACTACACCGACACTAGTATTCCTAGACTAGGAAAATATATTCCATGTGCATGTAGATGCATCAGCCATAGAAGTTGGAGCTATTTTAGCACATCCAAAATCAGGAGAATTGGACCTTCCTATAGCATTTGCTAGCAAAAGACTGTTAGAATTGGAGCAGAATTACAATAGCACAGAAATAAAAGTCTTATTTATGGTCTATGCACTCCAGAAGTTTAGACATTACTTGTTGGGAAAATATTTCAAGATGTTTATATACCATTCATCTCTCAAATACCTCATTAACAAGTCAATGTTGGGGGGGATAATTTGTAGATGGTTATTGTTGTTCCAGGAATTTGACTTTGAAGTGATATCCAAACTAGGGAAGTTGAATGTAGGACCTGATCATCTGTCAAGGATCACTAATGGAGAGGAACCTACGAATCTAGAATACAACTTTTTCGATGCACAATTATTTTCAGTCCAAGTAGTTGATCAATATTTTGCAGACATCATTCAATACTTGAGTACAGGGACTATGCCACAGGAATTCAACACTGCAAAAAAAAAGAATATGGTAGTCAGGGTTGTAGATTATCAATTGATTGCAGGACACTTATACAATATGCGTGCAGAAAACATCTTGAGAAGATGTGTACTAGAAGATGAAAGGCCTAGGATTTTTGCAGAATCCCATGAGGGAATAGCAGGAGGAAATTATGTAGGAAAATAGACCATGTAGAAGGTATTGCGCACAAGACTATGGTGGCTGAGTGTTCACAGAGACTAAAAGAACTACTGCCAAATATGTGATGTAATTTAGAGGGTTGTTAAACCAAATAGATGGGATGATATTCCCCTAACACCAAAAGTAACCTTGTAGGTATTCGACAAATGGGAAATAGATTTTGTGGGACCAATTAACCCACCAACAAAAAGGTCAAGAGCGAGGTATATTATTACTTCAACATAGTACTTAACAAGATGGGAAGAATCAACACTAGTAAAATATTGCAGCGAAGAGACATCAACACACTTATTGGTTGAGCAAGTGATCACTAGATTTGGATGCCCAAGGATTTTGATGAGTGACCAAGGCACTTACTTCATTAAAAAAAACTATTAAGGCGATGAATGAGGAGTTTGAATTTTATCATCAAAAGAGTAGACCATATCATCCTTAAGCAAATGGAACAATGGAATCCTTTAATAATATCCTCGAGAATGCACTGACAAAGATCTATGATGTTAATAGGGATGATTGGGACTTGAAGATACTAGTAGTATTGTGGAATACATGAAAACATGAAAATAATTGACAGGGAAGACACCATTCAAATTGGTTGTTGGCACAGTGGCAGACCCAGGGTTCAATGCTTCAACAGTGCACCAACAAAACCCTAACTAATGACCCTTTTGGAAACACCTACGAAGCAAGCAAAGTCTCACCCAGGGTAGAAGCAGGGGGGGTTACAGGACGTAGGTGTTTGTAACCAAGTTCAGACATAGATATGTGATAACAATACTTCACAAAGTAATTTAATAACACTTAGAAGATGATATTCATTAGTTCATTAGCTTCATTAGCATAACATAACAAACCCTAAGATAGATCGACACAGTAACAATATAACCATAGCACTTAGCATTATAATTTAGATCTAACATCCACTCATCCATAACACAAGTAAAGCACTAAGAAATAACAGATCTATCTATCATACATAATAAAAAAGGCACTAAGTATATAAATAACAAGAATAAGACAAATCACACCAAAGACACAAGATATACGTGGTTCACCCAAGTGTGGGGTTACGTCCACCAACTGCTTTGTCTTCTTTCTTATTCTTCAATCTCTTACATTCATCTAATCCTGTGCACTAAGCCATAGAGCCAAGCTTCGCAGAGGACATGATATTTGTGTATTGAGCACTAGATCCTCCTTCCAAAAATTAGGTCAAGGCACAAATCCAACTCCTCTATCAGTCGCAGAGCCTTACATACACTTTCTATTGTATAAAGCACTCATAACTACTTGCACTTAGCTTCATAGCTATTAACACTTACATCGCTTCTCCCTTCTACAATGCATTCTTACACTTGTTTATACTTTTACAATAAGGTATAATCATGGGTACACCCCATGGGCCAACATCCCATAACCCATTACAAAAACCCTAGGGACCCCTTACTGGGTCCACATAGCCCACAAAATAAGTGAGATCTGAGATCTCATCTCTTCCTGGGCACTCCATCTTTGACCAGCTTGTTTAAGTCCAAAAAGTGGTCAAACCTAACCAATGTTTCCTCAAAACATGATCGAGGGCTAACAGGCCCCCAAAACTCACCTTTGACGTGTCTTGAATCACTCAGGTTCGGACAATGCTACCTTGAAGACCTCAATCTTCACTCGAGCTACCTCGACTTGCTTATTTTCTTGAGCCTCCTTCTCAACGAGCTCTTGGATAACTTTATCTGTAACATGCCCTTACAAGTGTTGTTCTATTGTCACAACCACTTAGTCCAATTGTGAGACTTGTCCTTCAATTTATTCAAACACCTTGAAGGCTTCATCCTGCATAGGTTGTAATTTATATGCGACTGCTATTACTCTACCCTGGATGGCGGTAATCTATTGTTGTACCATGCACTGATCCTGGGACCTCTTCATTCTTTCAACTGTGGTGAGCAGCTTCATCTACATCTGCATGGAGGAGGCCTGCTGCTACACCTCCTGTAACTTTTCTTCCATTTTCCTTAGCTCTGTATCTTCTGCAAGGCGTTCGTAAGTCTATGCGCTTCTATCCATCAATTGTTTCCATTATGAAGCGAGGGCTATAATTCTTCCTATTGCATTCTTAGCGGCTTCTTCTCTCTAATCACACACTTCTTGTGGAGTTCTTGGTACTACTTGGATATCCAACTCCAATATCCTCACTTGAAGCTATTGGATTGTCTCAGCGAGCCTTGCCACTTGAACCTCGACCGACTCATGTTCCTCCTATGCCAAGAAAGGCACAGAGAAAGATGTTTTATTCACTGCTTCTTTGATCACAGTCTTCTCAACGAGAAGTTGGTCCTTTTATCTCTTTATCTTCGCTTTGTTCTCGTGGATCATCACCTGAAATTATTATTTTTCATTTTCATAAGCGATTACGTATTAGCGCACTACGTATAATTTTTCCAGGACTTCATCCTTCTCGTGTTTCAAATATTTTGTCACCTTCTCCTTCTCTTCCTGGATTCTCTGAAGTTGAGCCTTCATCGCATATGCTAATTGTTAGCTTCATTTATTGTCTTAGTCCTGAGAGCACCCAGGTCTACAGGTTGCATGAAGAACACCCAAGCATAGCACATCAAGCTCCATTTCAGGCTAAAAATCAAGTGAGCGGGAAAAATTACATTGTCAACGGCTCGGATTCATCTATAAAAGCAGATCGACGGATGGCGGGAAATCGTGGTTAGCAAAGTCGTGTCGGGATTAGTGCGATAAGTAGCATTTATATTGCATGCAAGAAAGGATATCAGTCGTTCATCCAAAGAACGTGTGGTGCGAGATCTAGTCACGTTGACATTTCGACATTTGGGAGTTCGAAGGGTGAGGGTTTCACGTTTTTCTACATCTCGAAACCCTGAACCCCAAAATGCCGATAAGAACCTTTGAAGCCAAGCGTATGGTCCTAGCACTAGGTCATGTCACGCGAGCCTAATAATAAAGGTAGCCCACTTCCAACATAAAATGCCATCTCGAATGTTACTCTGAAGGACACGCGACGTACACCCGTGCTTTCGTGGTTTGGTCAATCGAGATTTTGAGAAACATTGCATCATGAACCCCCAGTGCCAGAAATATTGAAAGAATCAGGACTGTCCATCTAAAGGACACATAGCGTGATAGTTGAGCCATGAGTGGGGCCCTTTTGGATATTCATGTTGAAAGCGTCGAGGTCATCTCAGTCGTTCATCCATCAACAAGGCTCAGGAAATTTTAATTTAAAGAGGGCACAGATCTGGACGTTCGTGATCCTGGCACTCAAATTCACGAATGAGGTTCCATTCCGCACCCCCTCCATCATTGTTGCTTTAACGAGAGGAGGGGTTTCAGAATCAAAGATAATGTGTGTGCGCATCTAGATGGCCCAAGTCTCGGCGCTTAGATCTACAGTCTGTATCGGATTTCGGACCCCCCCATCGGTTCTGCATTTTAATGAGAAGGGGGGGTCCAGAATGGAATTTAACTCTAGTAGGCCCCCTATCTATATGTGGCACGAATATACTGGTCACAAGTATTCATTGCTTTCCATGTGTCCCCTTCACCCAGTCACCTCCACCTCAACACCTCCCTCCATTTGTTGTCTCCTATCCCTGTATCCCTTCCACAAAAGTACCCCTTTTTCCCCGCCTCACCTTCACCATACTAGCACCTACAACATCCTCATCGAGCATGCCACATATTTCACCTCTCATCCTGTGAACCATTCTGCTGGTCCAGGTGGCCCCTCGAAAAGACCTCCACATCCCCAAAATGCAGAGTTGACCAGAACCATTCCTGATCACAGGAGGGTAGTTATTGCAGTTGTTGGAGGTGATTAGACATCGTCTCCTCCATAAAGGGAAAGTTTGTCGATGAATTAAAAGAATGTCAGTTCACCCATAGGACGGTCAAGAGTTCGATTGCGTCTGCCATAGGTGCACGATCTACCAGAGTCTTCATGTGTTGATTGTCAGTGGGCATGCAGACACAATGTTTTCAATGCAACGTCTTATTTTTGCTGTTGTTGTTGTTTTGAGTATATGTAGGTGTTTTTTCCATTTTTATCATCATCGATGGTTGAGCAAGGCTCCCGGTTGTAAAACTTTAATGAAGCACTATTATTCTAGTTATGTATGGACTCTTGAGACTTCTTGCCTTATGAATGTTAGTTTCTTTCACATCTTTGTTTACAATGTGTTAGAGCATCTCGGAATTGGAGAATCCAGTCGAGTTGTAACTGTTATAAGATGATATAGATTGGATCACTATAACAGTTGCATTGTTTCTAATCAATCCTTGTGATTTTCTTAGAATTGAATGACTTGGAATTGAAGAATCCAGTCGATTCCCCCTTTCAGTTTCTTGAAACCTTGAACCAAGAGGATCTTGCATTCAGATTCTTTCTTCTGCAAACTGCTGAAAGCCTGTTGCCCGGGGTAGTTTTCTCACTCTTCTTACCAAGTCTTCCAGCTGCTCATCTTTTAACCAACTCACTAACTAAATTTAGATCAAGACCTCCTATGTTCCTTACATACCAGACCCAGTCCCTGAGTTGGAGTGATATCTCCCTGAGTCTCTATCCATTTGATCACCCATTAAAACTATTGTGACATAAAAATTGATGGGCGTTGGGCTCTGCTCCTGCAAGTAATCCAGGAGTGACTTCCGTCACTAACATTTCTGGCGTCGTTGTCGGGGACGAATTTGAAAAATTTCCTTGGGATTGAACGACATTAAGCCTTTGATTCTGAAGGTGCATCGGGTATCAGAGCCTTTGAAGATTTCTACTATGCACCTGGCGACTCCATTGTGATGATTGTATTGTGGCGAGCATGTCATGTTAATTGTGGCTTTCTGAGGTAGACACATGCAGTACCATCCACAGCTGCCTCTAGCTACACCAGAAACTGATCCAGAGGTGGTTCTCAGAAAAGGAAAGACCTTTGAAGGAGAAGCTTCTGCCACCGAACCAGGTAATCCACCATCTCCTTCTGTAGGAACTCCTATTTCTCCTCCTCAATTTCTTAACAAACCTTTTTCTGAAGTTTCCCGTTTCCTAAATTTCGGGAGTGTTCCTGTTGAGTTTCCCCCCCCTGGTCTAAGATTGGAGGGAGAAATCCTTGTCACTCCCCTCTCTCCTAAAGTTGTACCTAGGCGTAGACCCAGGACCACAGAATATTTCCCCACTCCTAGTATTACCACTCGTCCTCTTGTTACTATTGCCACTTCTGCACAATGAGGAGCGTCCATTGAATTAAACCCGTTAGCCTTCTCCCTAAAGATCCTATTGTTTCCCATCCCACTTAGAGGCTCATTCCCAGTATCCCCTTCTCGAGCTCCTTCTCCTCCAAGTTCTCCTCCACCTAATATTCCCATGGCAGGAGAAAATCCCCCCATGGCCAGAATTGAGGTTATAATAGCTGCTAGGTATGCTCCTCTTGTCTTACCACAACCTCTCAATGCCCTCCCAGCAGATGGGTACCTAAAGAAGTTGCCCAAGTTTATAGGCGAGGGGGACATAACTGCGGAAGAACACCTAGAAGCCTTTTAAACTTTCACGGATGACAATGTTATCATGCACATAGATGTATGGATGAGAATTTTTGTCCATAGTCTCCAAGGAGAGGCTAGAAAATGGTTTAATGCCTTGCCCCCTAGATCTATTGATGGGATCAAAGCTTTGGATAACGCCTTTTTGAGACAGTGGGGAGATAAAAAAGAATTCATGTATTACATGACAAAGTTTGGGTCTTTGAAGAGAAAAGAAGGAGAGTCTATCTCTGACCTCTCTAAGAGATTTAATAAAATGTATCATAAAATCCCTGCTGAGATAAAGCCCTCATAAGCCTCGGCTAAGATCACTTACACCAGCACTTTTGATCCTGATTTCTACCTACTGCTGAGGGAGAGAAGAGCCACTACTCTGGCCCACGTGCAGGATGTAGTTGTGGAGGTAGAATATAACATATTGGTTGTTGACCGACTCAGAAACACTGTTGATAAGAACATGCCCAGGAAAAGGCTTGAAGCCTCCTCATCTAGTTCCTCTCCGCTACCCCTTCAGACAGATGAGACAACTAGAGTACTAAAATCACTTTCTGCCAGAATGGAAAGATGGGAGTTAGAAGGGAAGCCCATGTACAAAAATCCCCAGAATGCTGATGGTAGAGGTTTTAGGAGACCTAATAACAATGGACCATAGGCCTTCCCAAGGGAACCAAAGGGGAAAGACAGTTAAGATCAAAGGATCCAAACCCCTCTCCAAAACAACCTGGTTACTCATGAGGGAGGGGAGGAGATAGACGAGTTTGACCCTGAAATTCACTGTGTTGAAGAAGATCCTCCTTTTCCCCATTTGACTCAGTTTTCATATGAAGAATCCCTGACAAACATTCAAATTCATGAGTTAGGTAAAGGAGAAAAGGCCGGTCACACCTCTAACAGATACAATCTTAGGTCAAAAAAGAAAGAAGGAGACTTTGACAACCAAGACTAGCCCCTCATAACAGAAAGGCCTACTAAGTATGCAACAACCACTACTAAAGAAAAGAAATCTTAGAATGCTTTGCCGACAGTCAAAGAACCTGTCTCTGAGGTAAGGGAAGCTCCTAATCTCATTTCCTCCTTTAATTTTGAGAATAAAATTCAAAAGATCAGAATTCATGTCCCCCTCTTTGAGCTAGTTAAAAATTAAGACTTCAAAAGGTCCCTCTCCAAGCTGCTAGAATCTAAGCCCCCCCAACCTCCCTTCGACTCAGTGAACCTTCAAGATGAGAAACCTACAGTCATCCTAGGTCCCATGGTAGAATATAGAAATGATCCATCCCCTCCCTTCTACACCTCCCTGAACATACATGATAAAGTGTTGCATAATTTCCTCATGGAATCAGGAGCTTCCCACAACCTTATGCCCAAAATTGTCATGGAAGAGCTGGGAATGGAAGTGACAAAGGCCTATCATGATTTGTACTCTTTTGATTCAAGGAGAGTGTAGTGTCTGGGAGTCATCAAAGACCTGGTGGTTTCTTTTTTTCAGCTACCCATGAAGAGTGTGTTCATGGATATTGTGGTAGCTGATGTTCCCCCCAAGTTTGGTATGTTGTTGTCAAGGTCTTGGATTAAAAGACTTGGAGGAACATTATAGATGGATCTCACATATGCCACCATTCCAGTATTTGGAGGGGAACACAGGAGGTTGTACAGAGAAGCCCAACTAGCCTATATTGTCAGTGATGAAGAAAACCCCACTAATCACCACATCTTTGCACTTGACACTGATTTAGGGTCTAGTTTGTTACAGATCACTAGAAATCCTAAGTTACCTTTACATATCAGAGAGAATCCCATTCTTAATCAACCAATACCTCCTCCAACCACCTCTGTTTGGAAGATGTTCTTTGACAGAGCTTCCTCCAGTATAGGCGCAGGTGCTAGAGTGAATTTCATATTGCCTTGTCAAGAGACCATATCCCTGTCATACAAGATGGAATTTGAAACTACCAACAATGTGGAAGAATATGAAGATCTTTTTCTAGGTATGAGGGTTGCAAAAGAAATGGGAATTAAAGATATGGAAGTGTTCGGAGATGCAGAATTGATAATCCAACAGGTCAGAAATGTTTATCGGGCCAAGCATCATCGGCTCGGGAGTTACAAAAATGAGGTATGGGACCTGATTGATAATTTCTTCTCAGCTTTCAACATTACTTTTGTCCCAAGGGAAGAGAATACCTCGGCCGACTCCTTAGCGGTCTCGGCTAGTCTGTTTAGGATCCCTCTACAGCCAAAGATCCATGGTGAGGTCGAAATAAGATACAGGCCATCCATCCTGGACAATGTAAAGCATTGGGAGGTATTTGAGGATGATCTTGAAATCACAAATTTTTTTCAGTCCACCGATGAGTTTTTTGCATTGCACATTGATCAGGATCTTGATCCCGAAGGTGAACCTCCCTCTAAGGTATTATTGAATAAAATTGTTAATCACCAGATTATTCAGTTGCCTAGAAATAACATTCCAATGGGACTAGTCCCTTTAGAAAGACTGTTCGACAATAATGATGTGGCAATAAAGGGTGGTGTTTCAAACAAAGATGTTGATACAGCAGAATGAAACATTGGCACACAGGAGGAGCCTAAGTTTGTCAAATTATCAAGAAGCCTGACCAATGAACAGAGGGTGGAATATACTAAGTTATTAAAATAATTCACTGATGTGTTTGCATGGGCCTATGAAGACCTCAACACTTATGACACATTTGTCATTGAGCACAAGATCCCACTGAAAGAAGAGGCTAATCCATTCAGGCAGAAGATGAGACAGATAAATCCCATGTTGCTACCTATCATGGAGAAAGAAGTGAAGAAATTGCTAGATGCCCAAATCATCGTCCCCTTGAGATATTTTGAATGGGTGGCCAATTTGGTCCCAGTAAGGAAGAAAAATGGAGAAATCAGACTTTGTGTTGATTTCAGGAACCTGAACAGGAGCTCAAGGAAAGACAATTATCCCCTACCCAACATGGAACAAATACTGCAGAGGGTAACTGGTGCATCTAGGATATCCATGATTGATGGTTTTTCGGGCTATAATCAGATATCAATCATACCTGAGGACAGAGAAAAAATGACCTTCACCACTCCTTGGGGCACATTCATGTATGCAAAATTGCCTTTTGGATTGATGAATGCAGGGGAAACATTTCAGTGAGCCATGGACATAGCCTTCATCGGGGAGAAATATGAGTTTGTGGTGATCTATCTGAATGACATAACAGTATTCTCCGGGTCTGACAGAGAGCACTACTATCATATGAGAAATTTTTTTTTGAAGTGTCGAAGGTTTAGCCTATCCTTAAACCCCAGGAAATATTTTTTTTCTATGAAGGAGGGGAAGTTATTAGGCCATATAGTATTAGTAGAAGGAGTGAGGATTGATCCTAGTAGGGTAGAGGCAATTCAAACCCTGTCACCTCCTAGATCCAAGAAGGAATTTCATGCCTTTTTGGGGAAGATTAATTTCTTGAGGAGATTCGTCTCAAATTTTTTTGAGTTGGTGAAACACATCAAAGCCATGCTCAGGAAGGGAAATGAAGTGAAATGGACCGCT
>JZKD02S2104655.1:0-26457 GCA_000966675.3 Picea glauca
TCAATTTGCTAAACTGGTTATTTATAAAGGATCATTGCATATTTTCCCTCATTGTTAGCTATTATTTCTCCAACACTTATTTTTAGATGCTTGTATCTTCAATATTCTTATTATTATTGTCGTTTTTATAAGTTTCAATCTTTGAAATTTTTTTACATTAATTTATGTGCATTTATAGTTGACACAATACTTTCTCTTTATCCATTTTATTTGTTTCCTTTTATGCATAACTAAATAAAAAAGCGAAATATAAAATATATTATAAAATCAAATTACTTTAGAGTCAAGGTTCCTCATGTTAGAAATTTTAATTTTTAGTCTTAGGATATAAATGAAGGGTGATAATTCTTCTTACCTCATCTAGCCTAATGAGGTTTAAAGTGTTTTACGATAAGAATTAAAGTTTCTCACATGACACCATCCATGAGTATGGATTTTTTTTTTTTTAACCTTCATTGATGACTAGTCAAGGTACACTTGGGTATACTTCCTCAAGAAGAAATCAAAGGTTTTTGAGTTTTTCAGAGTCTTCAAATCTCTTATAGAGAAGTGGTCAGGAAATGGAATCAAGATACTATGTATAGAAAAATGGGGGGAATATGTGAAAAAATATTTCTAACATCTATGTGCAGAGGTAGGTATTGAGTTGCAACATACAATTCCTTATACTCCATAGTAGAATGAATTTTCAAAATGGAAGAATGGATCCTTGAAGGAGACAAAAAACTAGATGCTACAGTTCAAGTCCCTCACTCCAAAGCTTTGGGATAAAGATATCAACTATGCAACCTACATCTAGATTCAATTTCCTCATAAATAATTGAAGGGAGTCACTCCATTGAAATATTGGATAAATTGAAACCATAAGTCAAGAAATTTAGGGTGTTTGGAGCTCGTGCATGGGCACACATTCCTTTAGAGAAATGGAGGGATTTGAAACAAAAAAATTAAGAGTGAATTTTTTTGGGATATATTGATAGTGTTAAGGGGTATGGGCTACTAAATCATTTCACTGAAAAAAATCCATTGAAAGAAGTGTCAAATTTGAAGAGGGACCCTTGCATGCAACTAAGGAATAACATGTCATAGATCCACCAGTTTTTGTTGATGCATATCTCATAGATGTGTCATCGATTTCCTCAAAATTAAATTTTAGATTTAGATAAAGAAGAGGAAGTTGATGAAATTGATGAATATATTGTTGTGGATCTAATATCCATACCACTTTGGCCACAAAAACTCTTCAAGCTACAGGTGATCTAGTTGGGGATCCAACAAATAGATGGAGGACTCACTCAAAATTTCAAGGTGCTCCATAAGCGCTCACTACTATAGAATTGTGAGTAATTACAAAGCATGGATTGTAGCAAAGGTTTTCTCATGTGTACATGGAATAGACTACAATGATACATTTTCACTTGTTACAAAGATGGATTACATTCGACTTGTGCTCACCATTGTAGTAGATCAACATTGGGAGGTTCATCATATCAATGTGAAGAGTAAATTACTTCATGGTGATCTTGAGGAAGATATCTACATGGAACAACCACAAGATGTTGCACAAAATTGTAAGTAGTTAGTGCTCCCCAGTGTATCGTGACAAGGGAGTAATCGCCTCTCATGGATCCTCGAAATCTGGTGGTGGTGAGTTTACCAATCACTTGTGGGTTTTGGTGTAACGACAACCGTACTACCAAAAATGGTATCAAAGCTAGAGGTCATGAGTTCGATACACACTCAACTCGTGCCGAGGGGGAAATTGTTGCACAAAATTGCAAGTAGTCAGCGCTCCTCGGTGTATCGTGACAAGGGACTAATCACCTCTCGTGGATCCTTGAAATCTGGCGGTGGTGAGTTTACTAATCACCTGCGGGTTTTGGTGTAACAACAACTGTACTACCAAAAAGGGTTATGGGCCCACCATGCTTTCACTTGTTGGAATATTTACAGGAAGAGTGTGCTTGTCATTGATGGCAAGAATAACAACGACGATGGCATATTGGCAGTAATGATGGAAAATAGGAAAAAAATGATGATAGAATTGGGAATTGTTGTCTACAAGCTCATGAGGATGAGCACAAGACTGCCAGGAGTGTAGTAGAAAGGCCCTTGAGGTACAAAGGATCGAAACCCTTTGAGAATATGAATGAATTCAAAATATCAGAAGAGATAGCAGATTTACCATTACATTGGCGACAAAGCTCCGAAGGGAAAATGCTTTCTAGAAGTGCAGATGAGGTCCAAGAGACAGACTCGTAGGAGGAAAAAAGTTCAAAGCCTTTGAATACTTAGAAAATATTATAAATCGGAAGAAATTGTAAGCTCAAGAGGAGGAGTGACAGTGGTCGTTGGATCAAGCACTGTGAAGATCTGGACCATTGGATCGAGGAAAGTCGTGGGTTGTTGATCGGACGAAAGTAGAGAATCGGGAATCGGGAAACGAAAGAAAGGAAGTGCTAGCTTCCGAGATCATGAAGTGAGAAGTCCCGAAGTGAGAAGGAATCTTTTCCTTCCATTGAAGCAGGACACGTGGTGAGAGATTAGAATTACGTTGATTTTCAAATCGGGAAATCAGAGATAGGAGAAGAGAAAACTCGTGAAGTCTAAGTTCATGAAGGTGATCATAGTCATTGATTGAGGAAGGTCATGGACTGTTGATCTGGCATGACAAAGTTCATAGTTCGGGAGTTTGGAGCTCGAATAAAGGAAGTGCTCTAACTTCTGATATCGAGAGTTACGAAGTCTTGAAGTACGAAGAGGAGATCTGGACCATCAGATCATTGAGGGTCTTGGATCGTTGATATGGCATGATGTACTTTGGATTTCAGGAGTTGGGAGAGTCAGGGTATCTCACAACAGAATATCTGAAGCATAAATTTTTGAAGCGCTTTCTTGATTAGCATGTGGTCACAACCAATGGTCACATCAGAGGAGAATAGGGGAAGGAGCTAGCGTCGCTAGGCTCTACCTCAGAGTTTCGAGAGTTGGGATATTTGAGGTGACTCGTAAAATAATATCTAATGTGTGAAGTTGTGAAGCACCTTTTGGATAGGCGTCTGATCACAATTCGTCGTCAGATGAAAGGAAGGGGCTTAGCCAAAAAAGATAACACCCATTGTGTAGTTTTCTCAGGAAGGGAAAAGGAGCCAAAGGGATGAGCACACAAAGGTTCTCTCTTTAACTACCAGAACAGACTGATGGTATCTTCCAGAGAATTTAAAGACCTTCAATGTGATCGCCAGAGGAGATGAAGAGTCTCGAGATAACTTCCAGTGGAATGAAGACTCGTCACAGAGATAATTAACAGATGGAAAAGTGTCGAAGACTGTAAGTTCCAGAGGGGATGAAGAGTTGCATGCATGATCTGGTAGAGGACTTGGCATGGTTAATATATGCAGAACAGAGAAGAGAAGGGGTGTCTTCAATTTTGATTCATGTGTGTATAAGATAATGTTGAGGTGTGCATGTAGAGACAGAGCAGAAGAACATAAAGTGCAAGATGATGCGAGCAGGAATACACTGATGCATGCATAACAGAGAAGTATAGTAGAATAGTGATGAGACTAGTAATCCATTGACAAATAATGTATCACTGTAATAAATTTTTGTAACAAAGTTTTATATCTCAGGGTGGTAGGGAGGTGCTAGGAAGGACTATTGTCCTTAGAGTTTCAAGTGGGTGCTTGAACACAGGGAGTTGTAGCTTCCATCTGGTTGCAGCCAGAAAAACTAGGGTGGTAGGGTGGTGCAAGGGAGAGCCATTTTTCTCTGTTATACAGGTTGGTGCCTGTGTGACTGGAAGTTGGTGCTGGAACACTCAGGGAGTTGTTTCTTCCTTCTAGTGGGTTCTAGAGAAACTAGAGAGTTGGTTCTCTCAGAAGGTTGCATCTTGTAAAACAGAGGTCGTAGCCTCACAAAGAGTTGGTGCTCATAAGAATGATAATGTACAGAAAATAAAGACTACTTATAATATGAAGAAGAAGAGGTTTTCTCCCTTTATTGGTTTCCTCAGGAAAATCAGTGTCTCTGTGGATTGTTTATGGAGTCTTCAGATGCCTAAAATTTTCTTTATGAGTAAGGAGGTGAGTGATGTCTATGTTTTATAGTATCACTTATTGAATGACCAAATATTTTGTAGTTATCTCTTCTTTCATGATATCTTCCTTCTTCCTCCTGCCTTGAGTCTAATCCATTCTTTGCTTGCCTATGCAATTGATTTAGGCTTTGCATCATTTGAGCATTTATTTGGTTTTTTTTTCTTGTCATATTATCATTATCTACTTTGTATATTTTCACTTCTATTCTCAAGCTTCTTATAGTCTCTATTAACGTTTCATATTCCCCTATACTCCTATGACCATTTTATTCTATCCCTACATTACCAACACTGATATTTTGACCTTTGGATTCTTTATCATGACTGAAGGCTCCCTTTCCTTCCTCCATGTCCCAAATATGCATTCTTATCTTGAACCGGTATATTTATATCCCTTAATTGTGCAAAAAGTGCAAGCAACCATTTTTTTTAGAATTATGGATATTATAAATTTTTTGTCAATTAATGCTACTGGTCCTTTTCCTGCTCAATTCATGAAGAAATATGTCATAATTATCCATATTATAATAATTACAATTTATTCTCCCATGAATCATATTTCCAATGAATATACTCATGCCTGATTCTGATCTCTGAGTTGAAAGTTATGGCTTCCTGAAAAATTCATTTTCACCCCAATTGTGCATTTTCTTCACTGGTGTTATTTTATTGCAAGGCCAACTTCTATCAATTGTAGAAGAAAATATTTTAGTAACTAGAGAAAAATTTGTATGAGACATAGATAATAATAATGACAAGGAATTTATAACAATTCTCATATTTTCAAGCTTGTTCTCCACTAAAGAACTACAACAATCTGAAAATGACAACTTTGTCCTTTTTCACCCCTTGAATTTTTAGCAAAACTGGTTATTTATCAATTTGCACACTTATAGAAAACTCTCAGTAAACCAATTTTTTTTTTCTTAATGAGTATATAAAATTTCAAGTAAACAAAAATTTCCAATTTTGTGATCTAGGGTCACTTTTTCTGCTCTGAAAATCTCAAAAATCCCCAAAAAGTGGCATGGAATAGTGAATTTTGGCCTATTTCAACATCCCCATTTCAATCCTCTTAGAATTTATTTAGTTCTTTCATGGGTTATTTCCATGTCCTCTTTCTAGAATCTCTCCAAGAATTTTTGCTTAATCTAGACCTCTTCCAATTATCTGGACCCATATCTTTAAAAACTCCTTATTTTTGAATTTCTGACAAATCCAAGAAGAATTGGACAATGTACCTCTTTGTAATTTTTGTATATCTCTTCCCTGTGAAAAAAAAACATAATTTTCATATCAATTTGACTTAATCTGCTCTAGTTATGTCCAAAATACAAAAATGGCTCTAGACAATGTTTTTTTTAATTGATGGACAATTTTTTCTATGGGGCAATTTACACCACCAATCTCAAAATTGGGTGAGATATAAGTTACTCATTTGTTGATAATTCCCAAACTATTGACATGACCATCAGTCATTGACCCTTTTCCCTAAAAACCAATTGTGACACATCTCTAAACCGGTCGACTCTACCGTCGATCATCAATGATATTCGTTGGTGGATGAAACAAACTCTCCATTTGACTGACCCGACCATTGGTCATTCCTATTCAATGATGAAAACCACTTCTCCAATTTGGATGACTCAACCATCGGTCTTCAACCATTTATTTGTTTACGTGGATGCTGATGTGGCATGACACATAGACTCTAACATGGAATTCTCGTCGATGTGCATGCCACATTGATGTTAATGTGACATGACACCTATATGTTGGCATGTCACGACACATCCTCATCCTTTTTCCTTAATCGATCATCAATCATTCTCTTTCTCGATCGAACACTTCACTGAATCATCTGACACCTGACTGTCGGCCCATCGTCTTGTCAGCCATTTCCCTTGGATGACTAAAAATACTTCACCAATATAGCCAACCCAACCATCGACCCGTCAGACATTTCCCTTGGATGAACAAAACACATTGCCCAAATCCGGTCAACCTGACCGTCGACTCATCGGCTCATTGACCATTTCCCTTGGACAACCAAAAATAATTCACCAATATAGCTGACCCGACCATCATCCCATCATCCTGTCAGCCATTTCTCTTGGAATACCAATATACATCGCCTAAATTTGTCCAGCCCAATTTTCAGCCCATCGACCCATTAGCCATTTCCCCAACATGACCAAAAATACATCTCCCAAATTTGGCTAACCCGACCATCAACTCATTATCCCGTCAGTGATATCCTTTAGCTATCTCTAACACTTGGAAGTTTTTTACCGATTCCCAACGAATCTAGAATGTCGTTCAAATCTGAACTCCTAAAGGCCAAAATGAATCTAGACCATCGATATTTCTCCTTCTCCCAACTGCTGAAAATCAATCTCGATCGTTTATCTAGTAACTTTGTCAAACTTTGAAAACATTATATATATTTTTAATTTTTCAAAGATGAATCTGGGTCATTGATCTCAAGATCAAACATGATCTCATTCATCGATTCATCAAACTCATCCCAACACTACAATGACCATTAAAACTCAATTTTTTGATCTTGTAGGTAGAATCTAACTCTACAACTCTACAAATCGACTCCATTAAAATTCTTTGATAGTCTTGAAATCATTTAAACTCATATTTTCTTACAAAATTTGGGAGTTTCTCTCTAATTTTTCACCTCTTTTCCCCAAATTCGCTTAGATCAAAGTCTTCAATAACAAATTTTCCCAATTCTCACTCGTTTCATTGCATACCAATCCGGTGTTTGAACCAAAAGATAAGATACCAATCTGTAATGTACCCAACCACCAAGGTTAGGCCACACTACTTGAAAACACACTTCTTGAACTTATTTTGAATTCTCGTAACAATTAACTAATAAAGAAACATGGAAGAAATGTAATAGGCATACATGCAATAATCAAGATTCATGCTAGACTTTAAAATAATTCTTAAACATGTCATGCACAACAATGACCAGCAACCAGGCACAATATAAATACGAATCTCGAATTTAATAAGTAATACACAACGCAAATAAATATACAATCAAAGGAAACCATGGCAGAGAGCACTTATCTTAAACAAAAGAAATCACCAACTGGATATAGACCAAGGACGTTCCACCCAACCTTAGACGTTGTTGTTCCAAGTCTCAACAATAGGTCACCCTTGAGCTAGGGCTATGAATCCATAGATATGGGTTCTAGAGTGGCACTCATCTTCCAAAACTAGACAACACTCAAGCTCTCATGGGTTTCTCAACACACAACAATCCATAGTACACCATATCTCTTCTCTCCAATTTGTACCACCCAAAGACGATGAACCCCATTCACTACCACACAATCCCTCAGGTTGTCCACTTCTTTTCAGGGCTTTGTTAATGATTACAGTTGCGTGATACATCCTCCAGGACACAGACCTAAGAGAGAGCCCCTGAGTTGGGTGTGTGGTTCCTATTTGAGACAGAACTGGAACATTGTGCTGAAATCCTCCTTATAGAGAGTTGATATGAACTCCAGATGATTCTCCTGTGTAACACAATGAGAAAGAATATCTGTTGAGTTGGATGTGCATGTGGTTGAGCACAAGTGAACGTGTGAAATCCCATGAGATGGGTGCATCATTTTGAGACAGAGATGAAATAGTGTATTAGCCTTCTCTGAGTAGAGAGTTGAGATGATGAACTCCAGATGACCCTCCTGTGTAACGCAGTGAGAAAGAAGATTTGTTGAGTTGGACGTGCCTGTGGATGAGCACAAGTGAATGTGATCCTAGTGGTTGAGCACTAGTGAGTGTGGTTCTGTTGTGAGATAGAGTGAGATAGAGAGACATCCCTGTGGCTGAGCATAGATGGATGTTCCTCTAGTGGCTGAGCACTAGTGGGTGTATAAGATCCCCTGCTATATTTTTCAAGAGTCAGACTTACCTGTACCCTATTTGTTATGTAAAGGGTACAGGTCAGCCCCACCTTAATGTAAAAGATAATTAATATGGTAATTATTAATTATATTTTGAGTTATTGAGGTCATCCCTATTGTGCCAATAGACACATCATTTGATGTGACAAGTATTATATAAAGAAAGGTGAATCCCCATTGAGGAAAAATTCTTATCATTGTTTGATCTCAAGATTTCAAAGTTGTGGTCTGAAATTATGAGAATTACAACACCCTCTTGTGTGCTAGGTTTGGTGGAACAGTAGTTGGAACTACCTCTAGTATTCTATAGAGATGACCTCCCAGAAAAACAATGACATTGCAGGTCGAGACTCATAAATAGCATGGCGCTTCCACATATATGGTTGGCCCAAGAGAACATCACAAACATCCAGTGGGGAAACATCACATAATACCTCATCCTTGAAGGGTTGGATGCCGTATGACAATCAACATTGTTGGTTGACACATGGATCTTGTCCTTGGTGAAGCCACCCGATGTTTTATGGCTGTGGGTGTGGTGTTGTCGACAATATCAACTGTTTGAAGACCTGTACTGAGATGAGGTTCTTCTAGCTTCCTCTATCAACAATAAAATGCAGCAGGGTCCCCTTCACCCACATCTGTGAATGAAAAATGTGCTCCCCCTCTTCAGGATCTGTTGGTTCTTCTAGTTGAATTGTCACGATCGTGACAATAGCAGTGGGGTCCGCGTCAATAATCTGTCCTTTACCATTATTTTTAGAATCAAATTCTGAATCAGGGTTTGGCTCTTTGTATTTGATCTCAGCCACCAATGACTATTTTGAGTGACATTCATCAGTGTTGTGCTAGGGGATTTTGTGGAACTTGCACCATTTTTCGGTTTCCTTCATTGTCTTCCTGTGACCCTTCTTTTCCTGTGTCTTGGACTGGTTTTCGGGAGAGTGTTTGTTAGGGCCTTCTTTGTCATACTTTGGTTGTTGTGGATTTGCAGACCCGAACTCTCGTTTGTTTTGGTGCTCAAATTTATGCTCGATTTTAATAGCATATTGATAAGCAGCATCGAGTGATGAGATGTCTAGAAAATCCATTTCAGTCTAGATGTATCTGTGTAGAGCCCCACGATATTTCAGAACCAAATGTCACTCAGAGTCTTTGATACCCAGCTTGGTGTGCAAGGCATAGAAGGTATTGGTGAACTCCGGAACTTCTTGGCCCCTCTCTTGCTGCGGTGTGGTCCATCTCATGTAATGGTCCTCATAGTTACCAACAGGGTAATACTGTTCCTTTACCGCATCCACAAAAAAATCCCAAGTGGGATCGGCCCCATATATTGCAGACTCTTCTGTCAAACTTTGCTTCCAGTAAGTTTCCCACCAATGTTTGACATGAGGCGGAGCTTTAAGAAGTGCAAAGGTGATCTTTTCTTTGTCGGAAAAATTGTGAACAGAGAAATAACCTTCCAGCAGAGTTAACCATTTTTCTAGGGCTTCTGCATCTATTTGTCCTTCAAATAGAGGAATATCAAAATTAAATTGTACCTTGAAAGGAGAGGTTCCTACAAAGTGGCTTCTTGATGAATATGTTCCTGATGCTATCGACAAGTGTTTAAGGATGTGGGAAAAATTCTCCATAATTTCGTTCCTCTGTCGTGTGAGAGCTTGCTCAAGCAACAGATTGATAGGATCATCTGCTCTGTCGTTTTTCTTTTCTTCCGCCATTGGGGGTTTCTTGGTTGTGTGAGAGAGATTGTCTTCAAGAGAGAAAAGCTCGAGACCCAACTTTCTATACCCGGACCTCATCGGGGACATGCACTGAAAAAACGATCAAGAGCAGCCTCCTCTGATACCACTAATTCGAATTATTTTCGGCACGAGATGAGAGCGGAGATATAATAAAGAAATGCATGGAGATATCGCATATATCCAATAATATAAAAAAAATATATCAGAGTTGAAACCATAAACATAGAGATACAATAATACACGATTTCTATTAATGAAAGAAATGTATAGAGATTGTAAAAATACAGAGTGAAAGACTTGCTAGAATGGTGGCAGCTTATCTCTGAGAAGAGATGTGACGGCTACTCGCATTCACAAGAATATGGTTACAATGAGGCTCTGAAGGAATTTTTACAATAAAAAGGAATGCCCAAAAACCCTAGACATCCAAAAACCTAACCCTAGGAGATGAAGCGCCAAAAGTCATGTGGGCCCCGTTTGGGTAAGTGAGTACATCAACTTCCCGGGGTCATAACTTTTGCATACGATCTCGATTTTAGGCGTGTGATAGCTCGTTGGAAAGGTATTGCCGAGGAGATTCATTTTGGGGGATCAATCATGCCTTAGTTTATCACTGAGAACCTCTATATTGAAAAACCTTCATTTGGGCCCTCAAAATGGCCCCGAAATTTAAAAACTGCTAAAAATAGTAAATTGCCAAAATTGCCAGAAAGTTGTTTTGAGCCAGTTGAAAAAGGTGGGTGGCCACTAATATCCACCTAGATCAATCCTGCATCCTTAGGAAGCAATAGTATCCATTATGTTGATTTCCCAAGGGAGAGGGAAAAATGTTTGTTGAATCTGCATCTTGGTGAGCTGCTTGCCTTGTTGGAGATGTCGCGCTGCTCAGTTTGTGGAAGTTTGTCATGAACCTGTTGAGGCTGAGGTTGTTCAACAAGTCAGGCTACATGGGAGGATGATGTGCATAAGGGATCTTTTCTCTTTGTTTCAACCTTGTCGACTTGCTTCTGTTTGATAGAAGGTGCTTGGGGCGAGGTTGTAGTGGTTGTAGTGTCCTTCTGTTCTCCTTTTGAACATATTGTGAAGAAGCTATATTTTGCAGTATGAGATACTACCTTGCGACACTTTTTAGGTGGAACAGTAGTTGGAACTACCTCTAGTATTTTGTAGAGATGAGCCCCCAGAGAAACAATGACATTGCGGGGTCGAGACTCATAAATAGCATGGAGCTTCCATATATATGGTTGGCCCAAGAGAACATCACAAACATCCAGTAGAGAAACATCACATAATGCCTCATACTTGAAGGGGTAGATGTCGTATGACAATAGACACTGTTGGCTGACATAGAGATCTTGTCCTTGGCGAAGCCACCCGATGTTGTATGGCTGCAGGTGTGGTGTTGTTGACAATCCAAACTGTTTGACGACCTCTACTAAGATGAGGTTCTTCTGGATTCCACTATCAACAATAAAATGCAGCGAGGTCCCCTTCACCCACATCTGTGAATGGAAAAGGTGTTCCCCCTCTTCAAGATCTGTTGGTTCTTTTGGTTGAATTGTCGCGGTCGCGACAATATCAGTGGGGTTCGCGTCAATATCTGTCCTTTACCATTATTTTCAAAATCAAATTCTGAATCAGGTTTCAGTTATTTGTCTTTGATCTTAGCCACCAATGACTATTTTGAGCAACATTCATCGGTGTTGTTCCAGGGGATTTTGTGGAACTCGCACCATTTTCTGGTTCCCTTCTTTGTCTTCCCATGACCCTTCTTTTCCTGTGTCTTGGACTAGTTTTCGGGAGACTGTTTGTTAGGGATGTCTTTGTCATACTTCGGTTTTTGTGGATTTGCAGACCCAAACTCCCATTTGTTCTGGTGCTTAAATTTATGCTCGATTTTAACAACATATCGATAAGCAACACTAAGTGATGAGATGTCCAGAAAATCCATTTTAGTTTAGATGTATTTGTGTAGAGCCCCATGATATTTCAGAACCAAATGTCACTTGGAGTCTTTGATACCCAGCTTGGTGCACAAGGTATGGAAGGTATTGGTGAAATATGGAACTACTTGGCCCCTCTCTTTCCGCAGTGTGGTCCATCTCATGTACTGGTCCTCATAGTTTCTAACAGGGTAATACTGTTCCTTTACTACATCCACAAAAAAATCCCAAGTGGGATCAACCCCGTATATTCCAGACTCCTCTGTGGAACTTTTCTCCCAGTAAGCTTCCCACCAATGTTTGACATGAGGGAGAGATTTAAGGAGTGTGAAGGTGATCTTTTCTTTGTTGGAAAAATTGTGAACAGATAAATAACCTTCTAGCAGAGTTAACCATTTTTCTAGGGCTTCTGCATCTATCTGTCCTTCAAATATAGGAATATAAAAATTAACTTGTATCTTGAAAGGCGAGGTGCCTCCAAAGTGGCTGCTTGGTGAAGATGTTCCTAATGCTATCGACATATATTTAAGGATGTGGGAAAAATTCTCCATCATTTCGTCCCTCTGTCGCGTGAGAGCTTGCTCAAGCAACAGATTGATAGGATCGTCTGCTCCGTCATTTTTATTTTCTTCCACCGTTGGGGGTTTCTTGGGTGTGTGAGAGTGATTGTCTTCAATAGAGACACGATTGAGACCCAAATTTATATACCCAAACCTCGATGGGGACATGCACTGAAAAAACGATCAAGAGCAGCTTGCTCTAATACCACTGATCCAGATTATTTTCAGCACGAAATGAGAGCAGAGATATAATAAAGAAATGTAGAGAGATATCATGTATATCCAATAATATAATAGAAATATATCATATATGAAACCATAAACACAGAGATATAGTAATACATGAATTCTATTAATGTAAGAAATGTACAAAGACTGTAAAAATACAGAGTGAAAGACTCGCTAGAATGGCAGCAACTTATCTCTGATAAGAGATGTGATGGCTACTTGCATTCGCAAGAAGATGGTTAAAATGAGGCTCTGAAGGCATTTTTACAATAAACAGGAATGCCCAAAAACCCTATACATACAAAATCCTAACCCTATGAGATGAAGCACCAAAATTCATGTGGGCCCCGTTTGGGTAAGTGAGTACATCAACTTCCCGAGGTCGTAACTTTTGCATACGATCTTCATTTTAGGCGTGTGATAGCTCGTTGGAAAGGTGTTGTCGAGGAGATTCATTCTGGGTGATCAATCATGCCTTTGGATATAATTGAGAATATCTATCTTGAAAAACATTCATTTGGGCCCTCAAAATGGCCCCGGAAGTTAAAAACTGCTAAAAATAGTAAATTGCCAAAATTGCCAGAAAATTGTTTTGAGCAAGTCAGAAAAGGTGGGTGGCCACCGATATCCACCTGGAAAAACATTTTCTGAATCTGCATCTTGGTGAGTTTCTTTCCTTGCTCGAGACATCGCACAACTCAGTTTGCGGAAGTTTTTCACGAAACTATTGAGGCTGAGGTCGTTAAACAAGTCGAGCTACATGAGAGGATGATGTGCAAAAGGGATATTTGCGCTTTGTTGCGACCTTGTCGACTTGCTTCTGTTTGATAGAAGGTGCTTGGGGTGAGGTTGTAGTGGTTGCAGTGTCCTTCTATTCTCCTTTTGAATAGATTGTGAAGAAGCTATATTTTTATGAGATCTACCTTGCGACACTTTTTAGGTGGAGCAGTAGTTGGAACTACCTCTGGTATTCTGTAGAGATGACCCCCCAGAGAAACAATGACACTGTGGGGTCGAGATGTATCTGTGTAGAGCCCCACCGTATTTCAGAATCAAATGTCGCTCAGAGTCTTTGATACCCAACTTGGTGCACAAGGTATGGAAGGTATTGGTGAACTTCGGAACTGCTTGGCCCCTCTCTTTTCGTAGTGTGGTCCATCTCATGTACTGGTCCTCATAGTTGCCAACGGGGTAATACTGTTCCTTTACCGCATCCACAAAAAAATCCCAAGTGGTATTGGCCCCATATATTCCAGAATCCTCTATGGAATGTTTCTCCCAGTAAGTTTCCCACCAATGTTTGACATGAGGGAGATCTTTAAGGAGTGTGAAGGTGATCTTTTCTTTGTCAGAAAAATTGTGAACAAAGAAATAACCTTCTAGCAGAGTTAACCATTTTTCTAGGGCTTCTGCATCTATCTGTCCTTCAAATACAGGAATATCAAAATTAACTTGTACCTTGAAAGTCGAGGTGCCTCCAAAGTGGCTGCTTGATGAAGATGCATCTCATGCTATCGACAGGCATTTAAGGATGTGGGCAAAATTCTCCATCATTTCATCCCTCTGTCGCGTGAGAGCTTGCTCAAGCAATAGATTGATAGGATCGTCTGCTCTGTCGTTTTTATTTTCTTCCACCATTGGGGGTTTCTTGGGTGTGTGAGAGAGATTGTCTTCAAGAGAGACAAGATCGAGATCCAACTTTCTATACCCAGACCTCGTCGGGGACATGCACTGAAAAACGATCAAGAGCAGCCTGCTCTAATACCACTGATTTGGATTATTTTCGGCACGAAATGACAACTGAGATATAATAAAGAAATGCAAAGAGATATCACGTATATCCAGTAATATAATAGAAATATATCAGATATGCAACCATAAACACATAGATACAATAATACATGATTTCTATTAATGAAATAAATGTACAGAGACTTTAAAAATACAGAGTGAAAGACTCGCTAGAATGGTGGCAGCTTATCTCTGAGAAGAGATGTGACGGATACTCGCATTCGCAATTAGATGGTTGCAATGAGGTTCTGAAGGCCTTTTTACAATAAAAAATAATTCCCAAAAACCATATACATCCAAAAACCTAACCCTAGGAGATGAAGCGCCAAAAGTCATGTGGGCCCCGTTTGGTTAAGTGAGTACATCAACTTCTCGAGGTTGTAACTTTTGTATACGATCTCCGTTTTAGGTGTGTGCTAGCTCGTTGGAAAGGTATTGTTGAGGAGATTCATTTTGGGGGACCAATCATGTGTTTGAATATAATTGAGAACCTCTATCTCAAAAAACCTTCATTTGGGCTCTCAAAATGGCCTCGGAAGTTAAAAACTGCTAAAAATAGTAAATTGCCAAAATTGCCAGAAAATTGTTTTGAGCCAGTTGGAAAAGGTGGGTGGCCACTGATATCCACCTGGATCAATCCTCCCTCCTTAGGAAGCAATGGTATCCATTGTGTTGAGTTCCCAGGGGAGAGGGAAAAGCGTTTGTTGAATCTACATCTTGGTGAGCTGCTTGCCTTGCTAGAGATGTCGCGCTACTCTGTTTGTGGAAGTTTGTCACGAACTTGTTTAGGCTGAGGTTGTTCAACAAGTTGGGATACATGAAAGGATGATGTGCAGAAGGGATATTTGCGCTTTGTTGCAACATTTTTAACTTGCTTTTGTTTGATAGAAGGTGCTTGGGGGGAGGTTGTAGTGGTTGCAGTGTCCCTCTGTTCTCCTTTTGAACAGATTGTGAAGAAGCTATATTTTGCAGTATGAGATACTACCTTGCAGAAATTTTTAGGTGGAACAGTAGTTGGAACTAGCTCTGGTATTCTGTAGAGATGACCCTCCAGAGAAATAATGACACTGCGGGGTTGAGACTCATAAATAGCATGGAACTTCCACATATATGGTTGGCCCAAGAGAACATCACAAACATCCAGTGGGGAAACATCACATAATACCTCATCCTTAAAGGGCTGTATGTCGTATGACAATCGAAACTATTGGCTGACACAAAGATCTCGTCCTTGGCAAAGCCACCCGATGTTGTATGGCTGTGGGTGTGGTGTTGTTGACAATCCCAACTGTTTGACAACCTCTACTAAGATGAGGTTCTTCTGGATTCCACTATCAACAATAAAATGCAGCGGGGTCCCCTTCACCCACATTTGTGAATGAAAAATGTGCTCCCCCTCTTCAGGATATGTTGGTTCTTCTGGTTGAATTGTCGCAGTCACGACAATCACAGTGGGGTCTGCGTCAATGATCTGTCCTTTACCATTATTTTCAGAATCAAATTCTAAATCAGGGTTCGGCTCTTTGTCTTTGATATCAGCCACCAATGACTGTTTTGAGCGACATTCATCGGTGTTGTGATAGGGGCTTTTGTGGAACTCGCACCATTTTCTGGTGTCTTTCTTTGTCTTCACATGACCCTTATTTTCCTGTGTCTTGGATTGGTTTTCAAGAGACTATTTGTTAGGGCCGTCTTTGTCATACTTCGATTGTTGTGGATTTGCAGACCCGATCTCTTGTTTGTTCTAGTGCTTAAATTTCTGCTCGATTTTAACAACATATCGATAAGAAACACTTAGTGATGAGATGTCCAGAAAATCCATTTCAGTCTAGATGTATTTTTGTAGAGCCCCATGGTATTTTAGAACCAAATGTCACTCAAAGTATTTGATACCCAGCTTGGTGCGCAAGGTATGGAAGGTATTGGTGAACTCTAGAACTGCTTGGCCCCTCTCTTGCCGCAGGGTGGTCCATCTCATGTATTGGTCCTCATAGTTGCTAATAGGGTAATACTGTTCCTTTATAGCATCCACAAAAAAATACCAAGTGGGATTGACCCCGTATATTCCAGACTCCTCCGTGGAACTTTTCTCCCAGTAAGTTTCCCACCAATTTTTGACATGAGGGATAGATTTAAGGAGTACGAAGGTGATCTTTTATTTGTCGAAAAAAATGTGAACAGTGAAATAACCTTCTAGCAGAGTTAACCATTTTTCTAGGGCTTCTGCATCTATCTGTCCTTCAAATACAGGAATATAAAAATTAACTTGTACCTTGAAAGGTGAGGTGCCTCCAAAGTGGTCGCTTGATGAAGATTCACCTGATGTTATCGGCAGGCGTTTAAGGATGTGGGCAAAATTCTCCATCATTTCATCCCTCTGTCACATGAGAGCTTTCTCAAGCAACAAATTGATAGGATCATCTGCTCCATCATTTTTATTTTCTTCCGCCATTGGGGGTTTCTTGGGTGTGCAAGAGTGATTGTATTCAAGAGAGACAAGCTCGAGACCCAACTTGCTATACCTTGACCTTGTCGGGGACATGCACTGAAAAAATGATCAAGAGTAGCCTTCTCTGATACCACTGATCCAGATTATTTTCGGCATGAAATGAAAATGGAGATATAATAAATAAATGCATAGAGATATCGCGTACATCCAATAATATAACAAAAATGTATCAGAGATGCAACCATAAACACAGAGATACAATAATACACAATTTCTATTAATGAAAGAAATGTACAGAGATTGTAAAAATACAGAGTGAAAGACTCGCTAGAATGGTGGCAGGTTATCTCTGAGAAGAGATGTGACGGCTACTCACGTTCGCAAGAAGATGGTTAAAAAAACCCTAGACATCCCAAAACCTAACCCTAGGATATGAAGTGCCAAAAGTCATGTGGTCCGCGTTTGGGTAAGTGATTACATCAACTTCCCAGGGTCGTAAATTTTGCATACGATCTCTGTTTTAGGCGTGTGATAGCTCGTTGGAAAGGTATTGTCAAGGAGAATCATTTTGAGGGCTCAATCATGAATTTTTATATAATTGAGAACCTCTATCTCAAAAAACCTTCATTTTGTCCCTCAAAATGGCCCCAGAAGTTAAAAACTGCTAAAAATAGTAAATTGCCAAAATTGTCAAAAAACTCTTTTGAGATAGTAGGAAAAGGTGGGTGGCCACCGATATCCACCTGGATCAATCATCCCTCCTTAGGAAGAAATGGTCTCCATTGCATTGAGTTCCCAGGGGAGAGGGAAAAGCCTTTGCTGAATCTGCATCTTGGTGAGCTGCTTGTCGTGCTGGAGACGTCGCACTGCTCAGTTTGCAGAAGTTTGTCATGAAGCTGTTGAGGCTGAGGTTGTTCAACAAGTTGGGTTACATGAGAGGAAGATGTGCAGAAGGGATATTTGCATTTTTTTTCAACCTTGTTGACTTGCTTCTGTTTGATAGAAGGTGCTTGGGGTGAGGTTCTAGTGGTTGTAGTGTCCGTTTGTTCTCATTTTGAAGAGATTGTGAAGAAGCTATATTTTGCAGTATGAGATACTACCTTGTGGCACCTTTTAGGTAAAACAATAGTTGGAACTACCTCTGGTATTTTGTAGAGATGACCCCCCAGAGAAACAATGACACTGTGGGGTCGAGACTCATAAATAGCATGGCGCTTCCACATATATGGTTGGCCCAAGAGAACATCACATAATACCTCATCCTTGAAGGGCTGGATACCATATGAAAATCGACACTATTGGCTGACACGAAGATCTCGTCCTTGGCGAAGCCACCCGATGTTGTATGGCTACGGGTGTGGTGTTGTCGACAATCCCAACTGTTTGACGACCTCTACTGATATGAGGTTCTTCTGGCTTCCACTATCAACAATAAAATGTAGAGGGGTCCCCTTCACCCACATTTGTGAATGAAAAAGGGGCTCCCCCTCTTCAGGATCTGTTGGTTCTTCTGGTTGAATTGTCATGGTCATGACAATAGCGATGGGGTCTATGTCAATGATCTGTCCTTTACCATTATTTTCAGAATCAAATTCTAAATCAGGGTTCGGCTCTTTGTCTTTGATCTCAGCCACCAATGACTATTTTGAGCGACATTCATCGGTGTTGTGCCAGGGGATTTTGTGGAACTCGCACCATTTTCTGGTGTCCTTTGTCTTCACATGACACTTCTTTTCCTATGTCTTGGACTGGTTTTCGGGAGAGTGTTTGTTAGGGCCGTCTTTTTCATACTTCAGTCATTGCGGATTTGCAAACCCAAAATCCCATTTGCTGTGGTGCTTAAATTTCTACTCAATTTTAACAGCATATCGATAAACAACACCGAGTGATGAGATGTCTAGAAAATCCATTTCAGTCTGGATGTATCTATGTAGAGCCCCACAGTATTTAAGAACCAAATGTCGCTCGGAGTCTTTGATACCCAACTTGGTGTGCAAGGTATGGAAGGTATTGGTGAACTCTGGAACAATTTGGCCCCTCTGTTACCGTAGTGTGGTCCATCTCATGTATTGGTCCTCATAGTTTCCAACAGGGTAATACTATTCCTTTACCGCTTCCACAAAAAAATCCCAAGTGGGATCGGCCCTGTATATTCCAAACTCCTCTGTGGAAATTTTCTCCCATTAAGTTTCCCACCAATGTCTGACATGAGGGAGAGCTTTAAGGAGTGCGAAGGTGATCTTTTCTTTGTCGAAAAAATTGTGAACAGAGAAATAACCTTCTAGCAGAGTTAACCATTTTTCTAGGGCTTCTGCATCTATCTGTCCTTCAAATATAGGAATATCAAAATTAACTTGTACCTTGAAAGGTGAGGTGCCTCCAAAGTTGCCGCTTGAAGAAGATGTGCCTGATGCTATCGACAGGCGTTTAAGGATGTGGGCAAAATTTTCCATCATTTCGTCCCTCTATCGCGTGAGAGCTTGTTCAAGCAACATATTGATAGGATCGTCTGCTCCGTCGTTTTTATTTTCTACCGCCATTGGGGGTCTCTTGGGTGTGTGAGAGAGATTTTCTTCAAGAGAGACAAGATCAAGACCCAACTTGCTATACCTGGACCTCGTCGGGCACATCCACTGAAAAAATGATCAAGAGCAACCTGCTCTGATACCACTGATCCAGATTATTTTCGGCACGAAATGACAACAGAGATATAATAAAGAAATGCAAAGAGATATTGTGTATATCCAATAATATAATATGAATATATCATAGATGAAACCATAAACACAGAGATACAGTAATACACAATTTCTATTAATGAAATAAATGTACAGAGACTGTAAAAATACAGAGTGAAAGACTCGCTAGAATGGTGGCAGCTTATCTCTGAGAAGAGATGTGACGGCTACTCGCATTCACAAGAAGATGGTTACAATGAGGCTCTGAAGGCCTTTTTACAATAAAAAATAATGCCCCAAAACACTAGACATCCAAAAACCTAACCCTAGGAGATGAAGCGCCAAAAGTCATGTGGGCCCCGTTTGGGTAAGTGAGTACATCAACTTCTCGGGGTCGTAATGTTTGCATACGATCTCTGTTTTAGGTGTGTGATAGCGCATTGGAAAGGTATTGTTGAGGAGATTCATTTTGGGGGATCAATCATGCCTTTGGCTATAATTGAGAACCTCAATCTCAAAAAACCTTCATTTGGGCCCTCAAAATGGCCCCGAAAGTTAAAAACTGCTAAAAATAGTAAATTGCCAAAATTGTCAGAAAACTGTTTTGAGCCAGTTGGAAAAGGTGGGTGGCCACCGATATCCATCTGGATCAATCCTCCCTCCTTAGGAAGAAATGGTCTCCATTGCATTGAATTCCCGGGTGAGAGGGAAAACCGTTTGCTGAATCTGCATCTTGGTGAGCTGCTTTCCTTGCTGGAGACGTCGCGTTGCTCAGTTTGCGAAAGTTTGTCACAAACCTGTTGGGGCTGAGGTTTTTCAACAAGTCAAGCTACATGAGAGGATGATTTGAAAAAGGGATCTTTGTGCTTTGTTGCAACCTTGTCGACTTTCTTTTGTTTGATACAAGGTGCTTGGGGTGAGGTTGTAATGGTTGAAGTGTCCTTCTGTTATCCTTTTGAACAGATTGTGAAGAAGCTATATTTTGCAGTATGAGATACTACCTTGTGGCACTTTTTAGGTGGAACAGTAGTTGGAACTTCCTCTGGTATTTGGTAGAGATGACCCCCCAGAGAAACAATGACACTGCAAGGTCGAGAATCATAATTAGCATGGTGCTTCCACATATATGGTTGTCCCAAGAGAACATCACAAACATCCAGTGGGACAACATCACATAATACCTCATCCTTGAAGGGATGGATGCCGTATGACAATTGACACCGTTGGCTGACATGGAGATCTCGTCCTTGGCGAAGCCACCTGATGTTGTATGGCTGTGGCTATGGTGTTGTTGATAATCAAAACTGTTTGATGACCTCTACTGAGATTAGGTTCTTTTGGCTTCCGCTATCAACAATAAAATGCATCGGGGTCCCCTTAACCCACATCTGTGAATGAAAAAGGTCCCTCCCCTCTTTAGGATATGTTGGTTATTCTAGTTGAATTGTTGTGGTCATGACAATAGTAGTGGGGTCTGCATCAATGATCTATCCTTTACCATTATTTTCAGAATCAAATTCTGAATCAGGGTTCGGCTCTTTGTCTTTGATCTCGGCCACCAATGACTCTTTTGAGCGACATTCGTCGGTGTTGTTCCATGGGATTTTGTGGAACTCGCACCATTTTCCGGTGTCCTTCTTTATTTTCCCATGTCCCTTCTTTTCCTATGTCTTGGACTGGTTTTTGGGAGACTATTTGTTAGGGCCATCTTTGTCATACTTCGTTTGTTGCGGATTTGCAGACCTGAACTCCCGTTTATTCTGGTGCTTAAATTTCTGCTCGATTTTAACAACATATCGATAAGTAGGACCAAGTGTTGAGATGTCCAGAAAATCCATTTCAGTCTGGATGTATCTGTGTAGAGCTCCAAGGTATTTTAGAAAAAAATTTCGCTCAGAGTCTTTGATACCTAGCTTGGTGCACAAGGTATGGAAGGTATTGGTGAACTCTGGAACTTCTTGGCCCCTCTCTTGCCGCAGTGTCATCCATCTCATGTACTGTTCCTCATAGTTGCCAACAGGGTAATACTGTTCCTTTACCGCATCCACAAAAAAATTCCCAAGTGGGATCGGCCCCGTATATTCTAGACTCCTCTATGGAACTTTTCTCCCAATAAGTTTTCCACCAATGTTTGACATGAGGGAGATATTTAAGGAGTGCGAAGGTGATCTTTTCTTTGTCGAAAAAATTATGAACAGAGAAATAACCTTCTCGCAGAGCTAACCATTTTTCTAGGGTTTCTGCATCTATCCGTCCTTCAAATACAGGAATATCAAAATTAACTTGTACCTTGAAAGGTGAGGTGCCTCCAAAGTGGCCTCTTGATGAAGATGCGCCTGATGCTATCGTCAGTTGTTTGAGGATGTGGGAAAAATTCTCCATCATTTCATCCCTCTGTCGCGTGAGAGCTTTCTCAAAGAATAGATTGATAGGAACGTCTGCTCCATCGTTTTTCTTTTCTTCTGCAATTAGGGGTTTCTTGGGTGTGCAAGAGTGATAGTATTCAAGAGAGACAATCTTGAGACCCAACTTTCTATACCCCGACCTCGTCAGGGACATGCATTGAAAAAATGATCTAGAGCAGCCTGTTTTGATACCACTGATCCGGATTATTTTCGGCACAAAATGAGAGCGAAGATATAATAAAGAAATGTAGAGAGATATCGCTTATATCCAATAATATAACAAAAATATATCAGATATGAAACCATAAACACATAGATACAGTAATACATGATTTCTATTAAGGAAAGAAATGTACAGAGACTGTAAAAATACAAAGTGAAAGACTCGCTAGAATGGTGGCAGCTTATAACTGAGAAGAGATGTGACGGCTACTTGCATTCGCAATAAGATGGTTACAATGAGGCACTGAAGGCCTTTTTACAATAAATAGGAATGCCCAAAAACCCTAGACATAAAAAAACCTAACCCTAAGAGATGAAGCGCCAAAAGTCATGTGGGCCCCGTTTGGGTAAGTGAGTACATCAACTTCCCGGGGTCGTAACTTTTGCATACGATCTCTGTTTTAGGCGTTTGATAGTTCATTGGAAAGGTATTGTTGAGGAGATTAATTTTGGGGGCTCAATAATGCCTTCAACTATCATTGAGAACCTCGATCTCGAAAAACCTTCATTTGGGCCCTCAAAATGGCCTCGGAAGTTAAAAACTGCTAAAAATAGTAAATTGCCAAAATTGCCAGAACACTGTTTTGAGAAAGTCAGAAAAGGTGGGTGGCCACTGATATCCACTTGGATCAATCCTCCCTCAAGAAGCAATGGTATCCATTGCATTGTGTTCTCGGGGGAGAGGGAAAAGAGTTTGTTGAATCCGCATCTTGGTGGGTTGCTTGCCTTGCTCGAGACGTCGCGTTGCTCAGTTTGCGGAAGTTTGTCACGAACCTGTTGAGGCTGAGGTTATTCAACAAGTCGGGCTACATGAGAGGACGATGTGCAGAAGGGATATTTGCGCTTTGTTGCAACCTTGTCAACTTGCTTCTGTTTGATAGAAGGTGCTTGGGGCGAGGTTGTAGTGGTTGTAGTGTCCTTCTGTTCTCCTTTTGAACAGATTGTGAAGAAGCTATATTTTGTAGTATGAGATACTACCTTGCGACACTTTTTATGTGGAATAGTTGTTGGAACTACCTCTAGTATTTTGTAGAGATGACCCCCCAGAGAAACAATGAAACTGTGGGGTCAAGACTCATAAATAGCATGGTGCTTCCACATATATGGTTGGCCCAAGAGAAATTCACAACCATCTAGTGGGGAAACATCACATAATACCTCATCCTTGAAGGGCTGGATGTCATATGACAATCAACACTATTGGCTGACACAGAGATCTCTTCCTTGGTGAAGCCACCCAATGTTGTATGGCTGCAGGTGTTCTGTTGTCAAAAATCCCAACTGTTTGACGACCTTTACTAAGATGAGGTTCTTCTTGCTTCTGCTATCAACAATAAAATGCAGCAGGGTCCCCTTTACCCATATCTGTGAATGAAAAAGACACTCCCCCTCTTCAGGATCTGTTGGTTCTTCTGGTTGAATTGGTGCAGTCGCGACAATAGCAGTGGGGTCTGCGTCAATGATCTGTCCTTTACTGTTATTTTCAGAATCAAATTTTGAATCAAGGTTCGGATCTTTGTCTTTGATGTTAGCCACCAATGACTGTTTTGAGCGACATTCATCGGTGTTGTGCTAGGGGCTTTTGTGGAACTCGCACCATTTTCCAGTGTCCTTCCTTGTCTTCCTGTGACCCTTCTTTTCCTGTGTCTTGGAATGGTTTTTGGGAGACTGTTTGTTAGGGCCATATTTGTCATACTTCAGTTGTTGCGGATTTGCATACCTGAACTCTCGTTTGTTCTGGTGCTTAAATTTCTGCTCGATTTTAACAGCATATCGATAAGCAACACCGAGTGATGAGATGTCTAGAAAATCCATTTTAGTTTGGATGTATCTATGTAGAGCCCCAAGGTATTTCAGAACCAAATGTCGCTCAGATTCTTTGATACCCAGCTTGGTGTGTAAGGTGTGGAAGGTATTGGTGAACTCCGGAACTTCTTGGCCCCTCGCTTTCCGCAGTGTGGTCCATCTCATGTGTTGGTCCTCCTAGTTGCCAACAGGGTAATATTATTCCTTTACCGCATCCACAAAAAAATCCCAAGTGGGATCGACCCTGTATATTCCAGACTCCTCTGCGGAACTTTTCTCCCAGTAAGTTTCCCACCAATGTTTGACATGAGGGAGAGCTTTGAGGAGTGCAGAGGTGATATTTTCTTTAACTGAAAAATTATGAACAGAGAAATAACCTTCTAGCAGAGATAACTATTTTTCTAGGGCTTCTGCATGTATTTGTCCTTCAAATACGGGAGTATCAAAATTAACTTGTACCTTGAAAGGAAAGGTGCCTACAAAGTGGCTTCTTGATGAAGATGTGCCTAATGCTATCGGCAGATGTTTAAGGATGTGGGAAAAATTCTCCATCATTTCGTCCCTCTGTCGTCTGAGAGCTTGCTCAAGCAACAGATTGATAGGATCGTCTGCTCCGTCGTTTTTCTTTTCTTCTGCCATTGGGGGTTTCTTGGGTGTGTGAGAGTGATAGTCTTCAAGAGAGACAATATTGAGACCCAAATTGCTATACCCGGACCTCGTCGGGGACATGCACTGAAAAAATGATCAAGATAATCCTGCTCTGATACCACTGATCTAGATTATTTTCGGCACAAAACGAGAGCAGAGATATAATAAAGAAATGTAGAGAGATATCACGTATATACAATAATATAACAAAAATATATCAGATATGCAACCATAAACATAGAGATACAGTAATACATGATTTCTATTAATGAAAGAAATGTACAGAGACTGTAAAAATACAGAGTGAAAGACTCGCTAGAATGGCGACAGCTTATGTCTGAGAAGAGATGTGATGGCTACTTGCATTCACAAGAAGATGGTTACAATGAGGCTCTGAAGGATTTTTTACAATAAACAGAAATGCCCAAAAACCCTAGACATCCAAAAAACTAACCCTAGGAGATGAAGTGCCAAAAGTCATGTGGGCCCTGTTTGGGTAAGTGAGTACATCAACTTCCCAGGGTCATAACTTTTGCATACGATCTCCGTTTTAGGCGTGTGATAGCTTGTTGGAAAGGTATTGTCGAGGAGATTAATTTTGGGGGATAAATAATTACTTTGGATATAATTGAGAACCTAGATCTCTAAAAACCTTCATTTGGGCCTTCAAAATGGCCCTAGAAGTTAAAAACTGCTAAAAATAGTAAATTGCCAAAATTGCCAGAAAATTTCTTTGAGCCAGTCAGAAAAGGTGGGTGGCCACCGATATCCACTTGGATCAATCCTCCCTCCTTTGGAAGCAATGGTATCGATTGCGTTGAGTTCCTAGGGGAGAGGGAAAAGCGTTTGTTGAATCTACATCGTGGTGAGCTACTTTCCTTGCTGCAGACGTCACGCTGCTCAGTTTGTGGAAGTTTGTCACGAACCTGTTGAGGCTGAGGTTGTTTAACTAGTCAGGCTACATGAGAGGAAAATGTGCAGAAGGGATCTTTTCTCTTTGTTGCAACCTTGTTGACTTGTTTTTGTTTGATAGAAGGTGCTTGGGGCGAGGTTGTAGTGGTTGTAGTGTCCTTCTGTTCTCCTTTTGAACAGATTGTGAAGAAGCTATATTTTGCAGTATGAGATACTACCTTGCGACACTTTTTAGGTGGAACAATAGTTGGAACTACCTCTGGTATTCTGTAGAGATGACCTCCCAGAGAAACAATGACACTGCGGGGTCGAGACTCATAAATAGCATGGCGCTTCCACATATATGGTTGGCCCAAGAGAACATCACAAACATCCAGTGGGGAAACATCACATAATACCTCATCCTTGAAGGGATGGATGCCGTATGACAATCGACACTATTGGCTGACACGGAGATCTCGTCCTTGGTGAAGCCACCTGATGTTGTATGGCTGCGGGTGTGGTGTTATCGACAATCCAAACTATTTGACGACCTTTACTGAGATGAGGTTCTTCTGGCTTCTGCTATCTACAATAAAATGTTGCGGGGTCCCCTTCACCCACATATGTGAATGAAAAAGGCACTCTTGCTCTTCAGGATCTGTTGGTTCTTTTGGTTGAATTGTCGCAGTCCTGACAATAACAATGGGGTCTGCGTCAATCATCTGTCCTTTACCATTATTTTTAGAATCAAACTCTAAATTAGGGTTTGGCTCTTTGTCTTTGATCTCAGCCACGAATGTAGTGTCCCTGCTATTTGATCTGTTTCTTGCAGCTCCTCTTGAACATCTTTTGCACAAGTTGACAATTACATCATACGGTTCCTTGGATATATCCCCTTTTCCAAGCATGTTCAGCATATCTAGAGAGTCATCCCTTACACCTTTTAATAAAATGGTTTTGAGGATGTCCTTACTTACGTTGGGATGACTGGATCTTTGCAGATTGTATTGAAGCCTCTCTACAAAGTCTTCTAGATTTTCATCTTCTTTCTGCA